>JAWZYT010003092.1:52500-139224 GCA_034508575.1 Petrolisthes manimaculis | reverse complement strand
ATCTTAGTTAAAGGGAAGAAGTTCGTCGACCCAACCCAACCTAACCTAACCTAACCCAACCCAACCCAACCCTTTTCTTCTTCTTCCCATACCTGCCCTCACTTCCCTACATCAAAGGCTGACTCTATGTACTACTACTACAAGGAACACAGAGGGATACTTTTCTCTTCTTACTTCTACGTTATCCTTCCTCTCATTTCCTTCACTTTCACATCCTACTATAATTCAAACTTAATTCTCAGGCCATATTATTATTTCTTTTTCATTATCCTCACATTTCCTTCAGTTCAATATCCTGCTACTTCAACTGTAACTTCTATAATATCCTCACTACTATTACTACTACTGCTTCTACTACTACTACTACTACTGTGGGAACCTGGTGAAGAGCCGAGCAATGGTCCAGCTTCACAATCAAGGGTTTGGTGTAGTAGTAATCGTGGGTCGTTAGTGGGGATTACACTTGGGAGGACAACTGAGACTGATGCCGCCACTTTATCATAGCTACGGTATAGTTGTTGTGAGAAACTGACAATGTGGGTTGAGTGAAGGGACAGATGGCGAGGAGAATGTTATAACAGTACTCACGCTGTTATTTTCGAGGGCTGACAACATATAGACAATGTATGACTACGTAACTGCAATACAACATTATTATTAAATTTGTTGTTTTGCAAATCACAGAGTCACTCGGTAGACCATTCCCTGCAGTACTTCTTTGGGTTCTTCAGATTACGAGTCTGTGAAGGTTATATTTACATTCAGTATTTCACTACTTGACAGATAGAATTTTTACCCCCGAGCTGTACAACACAAAACACACCTGACACCAACTCGTACATACACCCAATTACACATATGACGTTTATATTCCCTGGACCACACCTGACCATACACGTACAGTTGGACACAGGAATTGTGCTACAGCCCAGGTGAAATATACTTGTCCCATTTGAGTAACCAGTGTCTATTATCGGGTAGTTGCTTTTTATTACCATCCTTAATACTGACTTCTGCCCCTGGTGTCTCCTATTTGGCACTAAGGAACTTGATATTGGGAGAAATTGACCATCTTTCACTTGGGCTATTCCTCGAATTCCTGTGTCCAACTGTACATGTTTCAGACAATACACATATATATAATATCATACATGACAAAGACATTCACTGTTCCTCTAGTCTAGACATACACGTCTCAGGCTTCATCGATATAGCTTCTCCTACACATGTATCATTAAACAAGGAAGCACACACACACACACACACACACACACACAATCACACATACACACACATATTTGCTTGCTTACACACACACACACACACACACCAATAGAGCCAATACCAATAGACTAAAGCCATTCGTAATCCGTCCATACAACCACACACATACAGACACACACACACACACACCTGCCCTTAGCCAGTGTTTATGTGTGAGTGAAGCAGACCAGACTGATCTCCTTGTTAGCAGGCCAGTATTCCATCCTTTGTGTCCTAGGATGGCCAACAGAATGTGTGTGTTGTGTGTGTGTGTGTGTGTGTGTGTGTGTGTGTGTGTGTGTGTGTGTGTGTGTGTGTGTGTGTGTGTGTGAGAGAGAGAGAGAGAGAGAGAATGAGAGAGAGAGAGAGTGTGTGTGTGTGTGTGTGTGAGAGAGATGATGTGTGTGAGAGAGAGGATGTGTGTGTGTGTGTGTGTGTGTGCAACCCGGGAATAATGGTCGGATTTCTGCCCTCCCCATCATAGGGAATACTGACTCATGTTGCTCTACTATGATTGTTGGATCCAAGTGCCTTCATTCTTGCCTTCATACACACACACACACTCACTCTTAAACACACACACACACTAACTCACTCTCTCTCTCTCTCTCTCTTTCACACACACACACACATACACACACACAAGCAGACAAGAGAAACACACACGCTCACTGGGAGAGAAACATACCTACACTCACACTCTCTCTCTCTCTCTCTCTCTCTCTCTCTCTCTCTCTCTCTCTCTCTCTCTCTCTCTCTCTCTCTCTCTCTATTGTATAGTCTATTGCATTATCTAGTGGAGGGCCAATGGGTCAAATGAAACCAACAGTCGGACACAAAAAAAAAAACTAAATAAATAAATATATCCAATCACTTCGAACTAACTGGGGCCTTCAATAACATCAATTACTCTACACGGGAATAACATCATACGGTTATGTTATATACAGGTGTTATTGACCAGCCAGTACCTCTCTCTATGAACACAACACCACCACACACACATTTGTATTAAAAAAAAAAAAAAAGTGAAGTATGGGTTGGTACGAGTTGGTTGGTTGGTTGGTTGGTGGTGAAATGGAGACACTAAAAAAAATATATATGGTGTTTTGTTTGGTTTGTTGGTTTGTGATTGTGGTTAAACTAAATTATATTGGTGTAGTGAATAAAAAGGAACACACACACACACACACATAGAATGTGTACGTGCGTGTGTGCCTGAGAGAGAGAGAGAGAGAGAGAGAGAGAGAGAGAGAGAGAGAGAGAGAGAGAGAGAGAGAGAGGTACAGTAAACTATTTGTGTGGAGAATAAAAAGGAGAGTGAGAGAGAATGTATAAGTGCGTGTATGTGAGAGACAGACAGACAGAGACACAGTAAAAGAGAGAGAGAGAGTGACAGCATTACAGTGTTAACAGTTGATGTGAGTGGGTAGGTGGGTAGGTGGGTGGGTAGCCTATAAATAATATGATAGGACAATATTACACGACGTGGCTGCATCCATTGCTTTCCCACTCCACTCACTCCATTCACGTATTGATGCGGCCACACACAGGCGCTAATTACATAAAAGCTCCGGGTATTAATCGCTTTAGAGGTCCTTTTCAACCCAATACAATTCCTATATGCAGCATTTTATATATATATACTTTATATATATTTTTTATATATACATATTTTTCTGTTTTCTTTTTTTTTTTTTCGTTTTTCACTGCATTCATTTTCCCTCATTCACTTTCTCTTAAATCTTTCATTCTCATTTTCTCTCATTCTCATTCTCCCATTTTCCCTCATTTTTTCATTTATTCTCTCATATTCTCTCTCAAAAAACAAGGACACAATAAAGTCTTTATAGAGAGACCAACAAAAGGTTAAAAAAGAGACCCTGTGATGTAGACTGAAAATTGGAGGTAAATGAGTCCTTCAAATATTGCCCACGAAACACCAGCTACAGGACGGAAAAATAGAGATAGATAGATAGATAGATAAATAGATAGATAGATAGATAGGGAGGAGAGAGAGAGAGAGAGAGAGAGAGAGAGAGAGAGAGAGAGAGAGAGAGAGAGAGAGAGAGAGAGAGAGAGAGAGAGAGAGAGAGAGAGAGAGAGAGAGAGAGAGAGAGAGAGGAGAGAGACGAAGCGAAACCGAAAGACTGAAAGAGACACAGAAAAAAAGAAAGAAAAGAGAGAGAGGGGGGGGAGGACAAAAGAGAGAGAAAAAGAGAAGAGCAGCAAAGCGTGATAAGTGAGTGAGAAACAAAGGAACGCGGGGATAAGGGGACGCTGAAGGCAAAAGGAATTTATGAGGGAAAAGCCAACTAGGAAGAGGAGAGAGAGAGAGAGAGAGAGAGAGAGAGAGAGAGAGAGAGAGAGAGAGAGAGAGAGAGAGAGAGAGAGAGAGAGAGAGAGAGAGAGAGAGAGAGAGAGAGAGAGAGACAGACAGACAAAATGAGACAGAGACAGACAGACAGAATGAGACAGAGAGACAGATTGAGAGACACAGACAGACAGACATAGAAACACAAGATAGAGAGAGAGAGAGAGAGAGAGAGAAGAGAGAGAGAGAGAGAGAGAGAGAGAGAGAGAGAGAGAAATGAGTGGGTGTGACCAACATAACTCCACGTGACTTTATGGTGTTGTGTCGTTTGTCAGAAGCATTTGTCCTCCTGCCTTCACTCTCCCTCATACACCATTTATTTCCATTTCCATCTTCACCCTTACTTCCCTCTCCCTTTCGATTTTCTTTCCTATCTCCTACCATAAACCCTTCACTCTCACTGCAACACCATATATTTCCATTTCCATCCTCACCCTTCCCTCCCTTAACTTTCTATTTCCTTTCTGTCCCTTACATACCCCTTCACTCTCACTCCTATACCAATTATTCCATTTCCATCCTCAACCCTTCCTCCCCTAACTTTCTACTTTCCTTTCTATCTCAAACCAAACCCCTTCCCTCCTCCCCACCCATTCTCTTTCCTTCCCATTCTCACCCATCCCTCATCTCTTCCTAATTTGCTTGTTTCTCAATCTCTCATTTCTCCTATCTTGTTCCTGTTTTTTTTTTTCACTGTCCCTTCTCTGTACCCTTTCCTTTCCTTTTGTACTTAGTCTCTTAATTTGTTTTTTAATTTATTTTCTATTGTTCTTCCCTTTCCTTCCCTCTCCTCTTCCCTTTCCTTTCCTTTGATTTTGTACTTAATCTCTTAATTAGCTTTTTTGCCCTATCGTTCTTCTCTTTCCTTCCCTTCCCCTTTCCATTCCATCTCATTTGGTACATAGTCTCTTGTTTCATCTTTTATTTATTTCCTATCGTTCTTCCCTTTCCTATTTTTCCTTTCCCTTCCATGTTGTACATAGTTTCTTTGTACCTTTTGTTATTTATTTCATATCTTTCTTCCTCTTCCCACAACATATCAATCTTTTATTTCCTGATACTGTACGATTTCCTATAAACCCCTGTCCTCTTATTCAGACTACCGATTTTATTCTGCGTGTGTGTGTGTGTGTGTGTGTGTGTGTGTGAGGTAAAGTGGCCTAATTACAAAGAGGTGGTGCTCATCAAAAGTATTTTCAGAAAGAGTGGCCTCGACTTCTACACGTGTCTAAGGCTAATGAAAAGCATTAAATTCTCGTTAAATCAGAGCTTGGGGTCAAAGAACTCAATAGTCTTTAATTGAAACTCATTGTAGCTATGTTGTTGTATTTTTTTTTTTTTCAATTCCAAAGTAGGAGAGGTATTTGTAGGGCATAATAATATTTGCCTGTTGTACTGTACTGTATATAAAGCATGTGATGTATGGTATAAGGTGTTTGTTTACGTGCAAATAAATAGTTTTTTAATCTATGGACACGAGTGACTAAACCCTTCGGCATGAGAGCCTTCATTATCTCCTCCTTCCCATTCCCTACCATACCCCTTCCCTCCCCTCCCCTCCCGTTCTCACCCAGCTTCATCTCTCCCTTCCCATTTTCCTTTATATTCCCAACCATACCCCTTCCCTCTCCTCCCATTCTCTTTTCCTCCCATTCTCACCCAGCTTCATCTCTCCCTTCCCATTTTTTTCTATCCCCAACCAGAGAGGTGTATAATTTATATGACTTTGTTTTTAGTATAATGACCCTTGTACTGTAAACTTGGTAGGCAAAATATTATTATTATTCTCTTTTAATTAAGCAGTCCTAATAATGTAATGCATATATCAACATTTCTACATAAATGCCTACGTAATTTCTACGCAAACTAAAGTCCAGGAATGGTATTACATCAGTGTGGATGGAAGGTTGCCAACGCTCACTTAAAACTCCAGAAGAGCCCTTACAATCAACACAAAACAACACATGCCCTAACAAAAAAAAAAGTTACAAAACACACACATACACACACACACACGCAGACACACACAAAACGAACACACACACCAAAAAAAAAAAAAAAAAAAAAGAACACCACCAACCCTCAAACCGTCCACACTCACTACATCAAAAACTCTCCCATTCACTGAGCACCATACTCGTGTAATCGAATCCCTCGACTCGGGGTTCAAAGGAGTGGTGGTGGTGGTGGAGGGGAACAGGTCAGACCCAACACTGACTTTTAAGGGGAGATTCTCTTGTTGGTAAATGGGAGGGCAACAGATTCCTCCTAACTATGCCAGAATACAAACAAACGTCCCCATGGAGTAGTACATATTAAGGGATCTTTTGTTTCGTGGCATAGTTTGGAGGAATCAACAACAGACCTTCCATTTCACCCACTACAGTAGAGAAACTCCCCTTAAATCAGCTTCGTTAAACAAGGTGGTAATTTGGACGATTCACCCAAACTGCGGGGACTCTGAAAGGTAAATGTTTAAGTGATGTGTGGACGGGGAAAAAATGGTGTCTGGAGTATGGGAGTTAAATGACGGCTAATTGAGACCTTCAGAGGAGTAGTGGCTTATCTACCTTGGTCCCTATCATCATTTGGCAGCCTCCTACGACTCTCTAATCAAATGGTTCTTATGGGGAGATTATTTTGATGGCCTCCTGGACAGCTATCAAAGGCCTCCAAAGTATGATACGAAACAACAGATCACCTATTGTTAATATTGAGGTAATTTGTTTTCTGGTATAGTTTGGACTCATCAGTAGCCCTTCAATTTACCAAAAAGAGAAAAAAAAAATCATACGCCCATCTGATACTACAACCACTCTTATTACTTATTATTCCCTGTGGCTATTAAGGGACCCTGTGATATAGTCGGAAAATTGAAGATAAATGAGTCCTTCAAATATTGCCACGAAACACCACCTATATGGAATGAGCTTGTTTCGAGGCAAAGTCAGGAGGAATCAGAAGCCTCCACACTTCCTACACGATCACATGGTCCTTAAGTACAGTGTTGGTAAATCTGGAGCAACAGATTCCACCAAACTATTCCACCAGGCAACAAACCACCATTATTTTTGTTAATCTGGTCCCGTTTCCTGGCATACTTAGGAGGAATCAAGACGCTCTAATGAATCAAAAGTGTACCATTCCCTTAAGTCTTTATTGCACCTATTCTATTTTTAAACATCCAAAGAAATTATCAGCATAAAAGTGACAAATATAACTAGTCACAGAAAATAACTCTTACACTCATCTGATCACATGACTGGCACTTAGGTCCATTCTGTTCTGAGGAGTGTTTGGGTCTGTCTGGGATTGGCAAGACAAAACACAACCTTTATAGGGAAGAGTGACGTCAGAGCAATTAATCCCAGTTGTCTACCTGAGTGACCCTTTCCTATTTAATGGCATCAATTGACTGAGCGAGTTTTACGTTGATTTAGAGGCAAGTGGATCTCTCTGTCAGTCCGTCTGTCTGTCTGTCTCTCTCTCTCTCAGGCACACACACACATTTACACATACATACACTCTCTCTCTCTCTCTCTCTCAGGCACACACACGCACTTACACATACACACACTCTCTCTTTCTCTCTCAGACACACACACTTACGCATAATCTCTCTCTCTCTCTCTCTCTCTCTCTCTCTCTCTCTCTCTCTCTCTCTCTCTCTCTCTCACACACACACACACACACACACACACACGAGAGGAGGCTGAGAGAGACAAGAGAAGCTACGTACCTCACTCACTAATTAATGCGTTTACCTACAATAGATTTCCCTCCAGTCCACTTAGTTTGCATACATACATACATACATACATACATACACATTGAAATGCATAGTCCATAGTACACACACCAATGCATACGTATATACAAACACACACACACACACGAGCAGAGAGACAAAGCACACAGACACCTACACACAAACACAGACAGGTAGACAGACAGACTACACACACACACAGGAATGAAGACAGGCAGATTACACACAGACACACACACACACACAAATAAAGACAGACAGATTACACACACACACACACAGAAATAAAGACAGACAGACCTAAGGCACACAAATGAAAGTAATATAAGGTGTTGGAGAGAGAGAGAGAGAGAGAGAGAGAGAGAGAGAGAGAGAGAGAGAGAGAGAGAGAGAGAGCAGGGGATGGTGCCACGTTAATGCCAAGTTATGTGAATACCCTGAGAACATGAAGGATGATGATGATAACAGACACTCAGGGACACACTGGAGTAATGAGGATGTCTGATACTACTACTATTTCTATTGCTACTACTACTACTATTTCTATTGCTACTATTACTACTACCACGAATACAATCACCACCACTACTATTACAACAACTACTACTACTACCACCACTACTACTATTTCTACTACTACTACTACTACTACCACTACTATTACAACAACTACTACTACAACACACAGCGCTGCAAGGACACTCTATTGCCTCTTACGTAAAGTCCCTCTTCTGTGTTTTGGGTGGGGGTGTCTGTCTGGGTGGGGGTGCGGGTGTGAATCTGGGTGGGGGTATGAGTCTGGGTGGGGGTGTTTGTAAAATGTGTTGGTGTTGGACTCTCTGAAAGTGTGTGTATGTGTGTGTATATATATGTGTGTGTGTGTGACTATGTGTGTGTGTGTGTGTGTGTGTGTGTGTGTGTGTGTGTGTGTAATCTACCCTTGTGTGTTGAATGCCTATAAGCGTATATACTCTGTGTAAACTAGAACACCCTCTCTCTCTCATCTATCCTCATATCAGCCAGCCTTACAGCCCATCCCATTGTTTTCCTCTGCCACTCAAGCCTCCCTGTACAGATTAATAATATGCTCTTTGTCTCGTCCAGTGTCAACAAGGGAGTAGTAGTAAATGACAACGACGACAACGACCGACACTCACCACTATTATGAAGACACTGGACCCATGTTGTTGTCAGTGTAAAACCATCCCTAGATCTCATACTGGTGACTAGACTTGGGTTATAATTGTAAGGGAATGGTGTAATGGAATCTATCTGCCTCTTACTTCCTTCATTAACACCATAATTACTTACTTGTAGCATACGTACTGGATTTATTATTATTATTATTAATTACTTATTATTAATTAATGCCATAATTATTAACAGCACATACTGGACTTGCTGTTGTTATTGTTATTATTATTATTATTATTATTATTATTTTTATTATTATTATTATTATTGGACAGGAGTAATGTGAGGATACCTGCCTTTGTTTTTTTCCCCAACACCATAATAATTACCTACAGCATCCTAAAGTGTGAGTTGCATATCATTTGCCGCCGTAATATACTGTACACTTTTATATCTCGTGCCACAAAATTTAGAAGTAAAGTTAGTTAGTTCAACACACTCGTTCGTGCAGGAAGGGGAGTCGACGTTCTCATGGTGTGTTTGTGTGTGTGTGTGTGTGTGTGTGTGTGTGTTTGTGTGTGTGTGTGTGTGTGTGTATAGTTACGTATGAACTGAGCACTGCGACACTACACAAAGATAAAGTAATAATAACCAAAGAAGGCAAAAGAAAACACCACAATCTAACCATAAGAGCAAAGACAAAGAAAGCAACAACACCGTAAGAGAAAATTCAAAGGAAAGATTTAACACCCTTAGAAAAAAGACAAATAAAGAAAGTAACACGTAATACTAACACACATACACACACACACAGAACCTTGAGACGAAAAACGCACAAAGAGAGATAAATGAAGGAAGTAACGAATGAGAATAACACACACACACAAAGTAACGAATGAGAATAACACACACACACAAAGTAACGAATGAGAATAACACACACACACACACACACCTACGTTGAGAGGAAAAACGTATCAATAACATTAAACGCGGCCCTGAGGAGTCCTAATTTACCTCACCATGAATTTCAATGAGGAAGGAAGGAAGGAACAACTGCATCGGGACCAACAACACCGAGGGAGGAGGAGGAGGAGGAGGAGGAGGAGGAGGAGGAGGAGGAGGAGGAGGAGGAAGGCGTCAAATGCAAGGCGTGGGTACATTTGTCTTCATGTTACCTTTGTCTCATTAATATCAATACTGTGGCCTGGCTCTAATGAACAGATGGCCGGACTCTCTCCATGGATGTTTCTCTCTCTCTCTCCACCCATCCACGAACGTTTCTATCTCTCTCCACCCACCCCTCCATGAACGTTTCTCTCTCTCCACCCACCCCTCCATAAACGATCTCTCTCTCTACCCACCCCTCCATGAACGTTTCTCTCTCCACTACCCACTCCTCCATGAACGTTTCTCTCTCTCACTCACCCACCCAGTGCCGCCTTCCGATATGGAGGTGGAGAGTTGTAGGAGTAACTGATTTTTCCAAGCTATTTCAAGTAACAGGCCACCATTATTTTTGGTCATCTGGTCCCGTTTTCTGGTATACTTTGGTGGAATCAAGGCACTCCAATCTATCAAAAAAGAATTACCACCTTAAAGGGGAGAAGTGTAGCTACGGTGGTGGTATATCTGGAGCAAATGATTCCTCCAAACTATTGTAAGTAACAGGCCACCATTATTTTGTTTTTTTCTAGTCCTGTTTCTGGTATACTTTGGAGGAATTAAGGCACTCCAGTGTAACAAAACTATGCCATCCCCTGACGAACTTAGTGGATGTGTGCCTCAGATTCCTCCAAACTTACCCACAAAACATAAAGCCCCAAGTACAGGATTCTGTTTTGTGGCACACTTTTGAAGGGACCAATATCCTCCAGTTCACAGACACAATCCTATACCCTATCCTTTAAAGCCTCTGGTACTGGAATGATACTGAGGACTGGACAGGGTTACTCACTCAGTCCCTTGTCTTGGGATTTACTGGGGAATTATTCGACACTGTGATAAAGTGAGCCATTAATCTAGGGAGGGACTGGAAGGCTGTTGATTCCCACAAACTATGCATGGAAACAGACTACAGTGCCTTAGTTTATAATACAAGGGATTTGTTACATGGCACAGTGTGGAGGAATCAAGAGTACACTCCTTTCTTACTCCAGCCATACACCATCACTCCTCACTATTCATGGAATAAAAGTGATGCTGATAGAGTGAATAAGTAACAGACTAATATGTGCGTAATTTGACACCTATAGGAATTATTCTTCTTAAATTATTCCTATTACTATTACTACTATAACTACTATTACTATTATTATTATATTTTGTTTTTCTTTGAAGGGATGTATAGGGGAGAAACATTTCTCGATGACAATTATTTACTACTATACAACTTCCAAGTCATCAAGGTTATTTCCTCAAATGGTGTACTGATCTACAAACCATTTTAGTAACTGACCTTATAGCGAAGTTGCCTCCTTGAGCTCTGACGTAGAGTGAATCCTCAGCACTGAAGCTGGCTGAGATGGGCCAGGCAATCTGTAAAAGGCTCTCTCTTATGATGGAGTCCAACCCAGAGCTGTGGTCACACACATTTTCTGACCTCACCAGCTTGGGTTTCCTCTTCAATGTTCGACCGTTCATTTTGCTTTTGCTGCCACTACTTCGCTTATCCAGATTTAACCTAAATCCTCTTTTCAAGAACTCACCAGTTTCTGACAACTTTCTGTTCATCGAAAACTTTGGGAGAGTAACTAAGAGTAAATAAAAATGTTTAGAACAATATTTTGTTCAAATGGAAACATTTGCGAACTAACTGTATTGAGAACCGTTTATTTTCAATAATTTTTGAGTTCAGGAAAATTCATTAGGTCCAACCAATAATGTTATCGATCCTTAGTAACCACCAGAGTTCCATTCACATGAAAACATCGTAGGTTGAGTCAATCATCACTAAAGGTTAACACTGAGAACCAGAAATATAAAACAACTCAAAACATTTTTCAGCAACGAAATGTCTTTGTTTTCCACAGTATCCTAAAGAAACTTATTTGTTATAGTTATTTTGTACTTTTTATCGAACACATTTGTTTAACTCTCCAAAGGATAAAATTTCCAAGAAAAACTTATTGCATTTATTTCCCAGGTTCTAGTTAGGCGTATTTATACTTGACCTTCTGTATTCAAATTTTCAATGTCAAACTCATAAAACACTGATTTTTTCTATACAACACTAAGAATGTCTTTAATTTACAAGGTGGAATGGCTTCTCTCTCTATAATAGCGAGCAATTATTGTCCTGTAGTAATGTTTAGGTCCAAGGTTTGGTTGATTACTCCCTTCGTGAAGTGGAATCAGCCGTTCTCGTTGTTGTGTTGAGGTCGTTGCTATCGAGAAATATATTAAACTTCTTCACTAATTAAGAAAAGATGATAACAACTAACAACAGATCTAACTTTGGCAATTACTCTAATACTGAACTTGTTATATTCTGAATGACAACAGACAATGACGATCTATTTAGCATTAATAGGTAAATTTGTGCATATATATTTTATCGTATTTGCAGAATATTGAACTTTTTAAATACTGTATAATTATAGTAGTAATAGGATCGATTGGCGCTGAGAATTATATTTGCGATATTCACAGATAAATCGTCGTGTTGAAGGAACCTCATGAAAATTCCTCAAACTTTACAGTACCAAACACTGTTAATCCCGAATGTCAATAACTTACTCGTACAACACCACGTTCATCACAAGGACAAGCCAAGTTAGCCAACCTTTCCGTACTAAGTCTGACACGTAAAAGTTATGACGCTTGCCTTATTGCATTTTCACAAGCGCATCCAACTAAAAGTTATGCAAAATGAACTTGTTACATATATACAATTAAACAGATACATGAGGGTGTTATTCCATTGTCTGCATAGATTTAAGAGATGCCATTTTCAGTCATCCTGCAATAATGAACACAATATCAACTTACTGTGGGACACAAACAAAACAATACTCTGAAATGCTTTAAGGGGAGGATACAGTTTTGGTAAATATGGAGCAAATTATTCCTCCAAACTATTCCAAGCAACAGGGTACTATTATTTTTGTCCATCTGGTCCTGTTTTCTGACATACTTTGGAGGAATCAAGGCACACCAATTTACCAAAAGTATACTCTCCCCTTAATTAAGTTTCTGAATACCTCGCAATAATACTGAAGTTTTCCTATACATTCATTACAATTTTAAACTTATCGTCACAACAAGTGCATTACGAATTATTACTACATTTTCACATCAACAGAGTCTGAGTTCGAGGGTAAATTTTTACATGAAATCATATATTATTATACTTGTGTAGATAATATCTTAATGCATCATTAGTAAAAGATTTATGACTTGAATTTTCTAACCCTCTATCATATAAATTCTGAATCCACAGTTTCATTTACCGTATATACAAGTTTCTATTGCCTTGTTCTGATTGTGTAGAATAACATTAATCTGCCTTTATTAAACACTGATAATAATAATACTATAGCAATGATTTCGCCGAGACTATTATCTCAGTATATCCAAATTTTTATATAATATTTCCATTACATAAATCACTCCATCGTTTGTCCTGCATATAACTATAACAAGTTCTATTATGGTATATATTACATTTCGTATCTGTTTTTCGATACAGATGTGCTAAATCCGGAGCAAACTATTCTTCCAAACTCTCCCAGAAAACAGGCCACCATTATTTTTGTTCCTCTGGTCCTGTTTTCTGACATACTTTGGAGGAATCAAGACTCTCCCCTTAACTACCAGAGCCTGGACCCCAACTCGTGTGTTCTGACAACGGGAGCTGCTGGTCAGGTTTCTCAGCTTGTCATCTCATTCTGAAAAACAAAGATAAAGAGGAATAATTAGAATGAACCTTTGTAATATCCAATAGTACAAATTCATGACAATATAATAAACATGGATCAAATATTTGCATAATAATTATATCAAACTCGTTTCTTCTCGTATCTCTCTCTCTCTCTCTCTCTCCTCCTGCTAGCATTCCTTCTCTCATCCGCTCGCCCTCTCTCTCTCTCTCTCTCTGACTAAAGTTCTAACACCCTTCTCGTGGCCGCCTCCTCCTCCCCCTTACCCTCCCCCCCTTCAGCTCCATCTCTCACCCTGGCCTAAGTCCGTGGACAAACTCTTAACATGACGTCACAAGCGGTAAGTGGAGGGCCTGCAGCACTACACACAACCCACCAGCCCTCCTCCTTCAACCAACCCTTCCCTTCCCTTCACTGTTCCATCCTCCTCCATCCCTTCAACTCTTCCCTTCCAACCTTACCCTTCACTGTTCCATCCTCCTCCTTTCCTTCAATCCTTCCCTTTCAACCTTTCACTCACACACTCACACTCACACTATTCCCTTCTCCTTTCGTCCAACCTTTCCCTCACTCACACTTCTCACTTTTCCTTCCCTCCAACCTTTCCTCACACTCACACTGTTCCATCCTCCTTCTTCCCTTCAACCTTTCCCTCACTCACTCACACTTCTCCCTCTTTCCTTCCAACCTTTCCCTCACACACTCAGCTCCCTTCCAACCTTTCATTCACACACTCACACTTCTATCTCCTTCTTTCCCACACACACTCACACTGTTCCCTCCTCCTTCTTCCCTCCAACCTTTCCTTCCCTTACTCAATCACATTTCTATATTTCACCTTGCACTCTTAACACTCACCTCACCTCACTCATCTTCATTACTTCATACTCTACATAATAATTACCTCATACTTAACTCATATTTACGGTCTTCCATCCATCACTATTAGCACTCACCTCATACTCTTATTGATTATTACCTCATACTACACTCACTCGTATATACACTCGTGATACGATCTCCCTGACCAGAGACGAATAGCAGGCTTCACACATACCCTTCATTCGATCTCAGCCTCTATAGGTGTACTGGGTGGGAAAATGAGCAATACCAGGCGATTCGAAGCTTTCTGCTCCTCACACTGGTCAGAAATTATGTATCACGAGTGTACAGTTGGACACAGGAATTCGAGGAATAGCCCAAGTGAAAGATGGTCAATTTCTCCCAATATCAAGTTCCTTAGTGCCAAATAGGAGACACCAGGGGCAGAAGTCAGTATTGAGGATGGTAATAAAAAGCAACTACCTGATAATAGACACTGGTTACTCAAATGGGACAAGTATATTTCACCTGGGGTGTAGCACAATTCCTGTGTCCAACTGTACAATCGCAATCCAAAATATGTTTGCTTCGAATAGCCTGATCGAGTATTAAGCCACCTCAAGCAAATATGAAATAGGATAGGCTTTGTAACTGAAGATGAACTGAAGTTTAAATCACGAGGGCCCCCAGCCAGGCTATAGCTCCTCCCCCCAACTGTGGATCGATATTCAGGCGCCACACCGCAATAGTTTGAATCCTACTGTCTGTCTGACTAGAACCTCATATCATACACATTCACACACCCAGCCATACATGCAATATTAAATGACGCCACGTAAATTAATCATGGTAATTATCCTCTTCACGAATCATATGGAGATTTTAAAAGAATAACTGTGTGCATGCAAATCAAATATTATCAAAGCTTACGAGTGGGGAAACGAAGGATTTTTACAGTTACAGAGGGGAGGGACGCAGGCTCAAACAGGAACACTGTCTCCTACTCTACCTCACACTCCTGCCTTCCGCTTTCTCAACCACTAGGCTCATATGGCAAATGAAGCATTATTCCTATACTACATTGATTAATATGTCACGATCAAATTTGACTCGTGACACTGTACAGCCACAATCAAATAACCACCGACGCTTTCCTTCCATGGTGCAAATGAATAAGTACCATATCAAATTATAATTATACAACACCTTATGTCAACTCAACCCCTACAATTAATAGTACCATATGTGGTGCTGCAAAATCATACACGAGTTGTTCTTTATTACCAAGATATTTACTACGATGGAAGGAAGGAAAGTGTGTGTGGATATTTGATTGTGGCTGTACCTCATCATCGTCTTACACCACAGCCCTGTCATTATATCCTCACACTCACTACCCTATCATTTTCTGTACGAACCCTCACCATCTTATTACCTTTAGTATCATTTCCTTCCTAATTCGACCACCACACACTCACTGTTAACTTTTACCGAGTAGCTCGTGAAAATTTAGGACTAGGCATCTTTATCATATAATAACACACAGTTACTGTAATTTATACGCTACAATTTCTACGTTACAATTTAAACCTACATCCTTTACAATAGATCAGGAATAATACTTGGAGAGAAAAAATCATGCAAATAATTCAGAAGGAACAACTTATGCTTCCTGAACAGACATGTCAGCTGTAATCACCGTATTAATCCTGTATTAATCCTACGTACAACTGCAAATCAAATTATGTAGGCCTTGATTTTTACTACAGATGCAATAAATTTTGATATTCACTTGCGTGTATATTTATGAAACACAAACATTCACTTAATCTCCTCTTTTAAAAAAATAAGAATTAATTTGAATTTTTTTGAAGAATAAAATAAACTTGCCCGTACATACAGAGTCAACCAGTAATATGCACAAATCCAGTACATGACAAAACAGAGAACGAAGCGAGGTAATCATCCCATAAATTAAAAAGACAAAGGGATACCATTTCGCCTCATCAACGTGAAAACTAAAAGTTCTCAAATAAAGTTAGTCAAATACTTGGACACAGTTGAGTGAGTCATTGTGTGTGTGGCTGTATGATGATGATAATGATGATGATGATGATGATGAGATGTACCATTACGAATCCCACCCAGCAAGCCATGTATTGTGTCACATTCACAGAACTCCCTATTTAACCAGACACGAGGCAGGGAGGGAATAGTGTGTGTGTGAGTGTGTGTGTGTGTGTGTGTTGGTAGGGTATCACGGTCTCCACCACAATAGGAAGTCGTACACAGTCTTGACGTGACATCAACCATCCCAATACTCACCATTATTTTCAGCTTACATACAATATACACGGTTTTTGAATATTTTTTCACCAAGCCTTCAGGACAGAAACTTGTAAGGTCTATAATTATAACTTACTGTACATCTATGTCTTTTTTTTTATAAAGAAATGTACTAATGTACTTCATAATAATTATATGAACTGATAACAGTACATTCTGAACCAATTTCTATTCAAGCAACACATGTAATTTATCATATAAGATGTAGGATATGTATGTATGTCATCTCTGTATTTAATTAAAGAGTGTTAAGAAATCACTATGCTCATATTTACGAAAGTGGAATTGAAGTCAACATAATTATGCTGCGTAGTGTACAGTCGGCAGCATAAGTTCGCTTCATTTCCACCTGCGTATGAATAAGCTATAGTGATGTTGTAATACAATTTTAATGCAGAGATGACAGATATAGTTCTCATATGGTAAATTACGTATGTTGTTGGAATAAAAACTGGTTCAGAATGCAACTATCTGGTCATATTAGCAATGATAAGTACAGGAGATGGCCGCGAATTTCTGCTGCCGAGTGTATACCTTATATAACACTGTACATGTAGTCCAAGCCAGGGGGAGTAAAGTCTGTCCCAGTATCCGAACACTGTGTCCTTCTCTCACAAACTAAACTTATGGAATAAACTCTTCACACGTCTAACATTTATCTCCAGGATGTAGCCGCTAACTTCAGGTACACTCAACTTGACATACGCTCTCTACCCACGATTAATGGACCACGTAATTATACTGGCCTCAGTTTCCAGAACAAATTTACTTACTTTCTAGGACATGTGTTCGGCTTATATATATTACCGGTACATATAAGTTAAGATATGAGCAGCCACAAACGTTATGTTGTATTATCAGATCGTGATATAGATATAACTGTATACCGTACTGTATAGATTGTACTGTATCTACAATCAGAATATGCCAGTATAATTCAAATCCACGATATATATTACATTATATTACATATCATATAATATATATATATATATAATCATGTGATACATTACACATGAAGCCCTGACAGGTGTAAGCCACACACACCACACACCAAATCATTCCTCGCCACCTTCCCCAAGAAATGTGTCCAGGATTGAGTGGTGGCCAGGTAATCTCGCCACAAATTACCTGCGAAACGATATATTACTTTCTGCCACACCTCCAGAATCAGAATTGTTGCAAATATTTTTTCTACAATTGTCAACACAGCGGTGAGCCTGGAAATGTTATCACGAGGAAATACCCTCCACCCGAACAACATATTTTATCCTAATTAAATTACTTTTTTTTTTCCATAAGCTGATTATATATTTTTTCTCCAAACCAGCAAATTTATGCAGCATTAATTTACGCCAAATATAGAACAGAATACACCTCTTTATAAGATATAGTATTAAATTAATATATAAACATTCTATATCATCCCTACAAGCAAATAAAGAATAAAAAGAGGGGCTTATGTCACTTTGTAGTTTCGGTAATGAAACAAAAAGGAGAAAATAACAATAATAAAACAGAAAAGCGAACCTGAAAGACGTACCGGTACACAATAGCCAAGTGTGGAAGAAGGATCCCCCTAAGTGAAGGACTGGAGGTGAAAAATGAGGGTAGTGTGGAGAATATGATGAGGGAAACAGGGACTCCATTGAAGGGCTCGAGGTAAGGGATGAGTAGGTGTGTGTGTGTGCATGGAACGAAGAGGAGAGTGATGTGTTGGGTAGAGAGGTGCCTTTATCAACACCAGGCATACACACCACCACTACCACCACATACACACACACACACACATCACCACCACCACCCACACCAACCCATATACTGTACATACACGCACACACCACCATCACCACCTCATACACACACACACACACCAACCCATATACATACATGCACACACCACCACCACCCCATACACATACATCACACATATACATACACTCACACATATACATACACGCACGCACACACCACCACCACCACAACACACACACACACAACATACACTTCCCTATATCCAAGCTTAGCCTCTTTCTCTCTCCTTCCCTCTGCCTCACTTCACTCCTCGCTACATAGTGACTCAGATGTTCCTTTAGTCGTTCTACGTATCACATCTTTTTATGTTCCTTACAATTCTCTTTTCTGTATCTTATTTTGTTTATCTACCAATCTATCTATCTATCTACCAATCTATCTATCTATCTATCTATCTATATATATATCCATCTATTTATACATTTAGTGGATGGTTATGTTCTGATCTTGGATATAGGTCTTATATAGCCCGTTATCGAGGCCCAGGTTAACTCCTATAGCCGACTACACTCCTTACACACACACCTTTTACATACTCCCAACCAACCAACCAACTCATTACTCTCTCCCTCCTTTTCTCCCTTCCAGACTCTTCCCCTTACATACCCACAATATCCCTTACACACACACACACGACCATTCCCATTACTCTTTCCTTACCTATTTCCTTCCTTACTCTCCTAACCAACCAACCAACCAACCAACCAACCCATTACTCTCCCCCTCCCTTTCTCTCTTCCAGCCTCTTCCCCTTACATACACACATTAATAACCCTTACACACAAACACACACACACACACACGACCATTCCCATTACTCTTTCCTTGCCTCTTCCTTCCTTACACATCCACCTGCTACATACTCCCAACCAGCCAACAAATCAACCAATCAACCAACCAACCAGCCAACCAACCAATCAACCAACCAACCAATCAACCAACTAACCCCATTACTCTCTCACTCCATACTTCTTCCTTACTTTGACACCCACCTGCTAAAACACTAACAGCCTACCTACCAACCAACCACCTTAATACCTCCTCCCCCTCTGCCTCTTCCTTCATTACACACCCACTTCTCCCTTACTCTCTCTCTCTCTCTCTCTCTCTCTCTCTCTCTCTCTCTCTCTCTCTCTCTCTCTCTCTTTCTCTCTCTCTCTCTCTCTCTCTCTCCCTGCTTCTTCCTTCATTACACATTCACCTTCTATACTCTCTCAGCCAGCCATTTCCCTTACTCTCTCCCTTCCTTACACACACACACACACACCTACACATTCACAACCAACCATTTCCATTACTCTCTCACTCTTCCTTTCTCCCTTCACACACACACTTTCTATACCAGCCAACCTATTACTCTCTCTCTCTCTCTCTCTCTCTCTCTCTCTCTCTCTCTCTCTCTCTCTCTCTCTCTCTCTCTCTCTCTCTCTCTTCACACACACACTTTCTATACCCGCCAACCCATTACTCGTGGTATGGTCTTGAAGGTGTCTGCACTGAACACCATTATCTTCCCCAACACAACTCCCTCTTCCAATAACTCCAACAACAACAACAACAATAACAACAACCATCATTTATCATTTATCTAGACTTCCATTCGTTCATTCATACATTTATTCCTTGTGTTTGCTGTTATAGTTTGGTTTCATTTCACCATTTCTTGCGATCATATAATTAATATCTATTTATTGCCAAATATTTATTATCATACATTCTTCCATCCATAATTCAATGTGACTTTCCTATCTCGTTCTGTCTTATATTTACTTACTTTATTTACTTTATTTACAACAAAACACAGACAACAGATACAGACTTAGATCAAAATATTTCGTTATTTACCACATGATGTTTTAAACCAATTTTTATTCGGACACGACATTTATTTCTCACTGTACATTCAATCCCACAACACGTCGGATTTTGCACTTGTTGTGGGCTCGAACTCAGTCTATTCGGTGCGTGGAAAGGACAGTAATCTCAGGTACAATATTTTGGGTTGGACTGTACCGCATCAGGTGTAATTAATGGCTCGCCATTTTTCTTTACCTTCTTTCTTCAACACCTGAGCCGTACCTCACACACACACACACACACACAGACACAGACAGACACACACACACACACAAACAGACAGACACACACACACACACACACACACACACACACACACACACACACACACACACACACACAGATACACACACACACACACACACACACACACACACAAACACACACACACACACACTTTCAGGAGATAATAAATTTCAGGTAAATTAGAGCACACAGATTCCTCTAAAATATACCGAGAAACAAGACCACATGAATAAAAATAATGATTGTTGTTTGTAATAGTTTGGATGGAATCAGGTTGCTCCAAATTTTCCACCACTTAATTAAGGGAGAAATTTTGTGTTGATAAATCTGGAGCAACTGAATCCTCCAAACTATTCCAAGCAACAGAACACCATTACTTTTGCTATTCTGGTCCTGTTTCCTGGCATACTTTGGAGGAGGAATCAAGGCACTCCAATGTACCAAAAAAAGAATACCACCTTAACTACGAGTACAACCACTTCATTTCTTACGTGTTACTCTTTAATCACTCTTTAATCACTCACTTCCACCCTCCCCTTCGCCCCCCCTCCCCCCATCACTACTTCATCCCCTCCTTCGCCCCCCCCCACCACCACTCAACATCTTAAGCCTTATAATTACACCTTCTCCCATAAATAGCAAGTTACAAGCCCAACACTGTAGGACGTAAGCTGAACCCCTTGAGGAGAAGACGACGAGAAGGTTTTAATTTTAGTCTTATCGTATATTATTATTATGAAGGGAAGAAGAGTCCCATTATCTATACCACGCACGGTTATCAAGGTACGACCACCATTTACCACATTAGTCTGATTTTTTTTTTTATCATTCATACTACCAGGTAATGAGTGAAACACATTTTTATCCATTATACAACTACCAGGTAAAGAGGGAATCACATTTTTTTTTTTCATCATAACATCAGGTACGAAGGAAACAAGTTTTTTTTTTATCCTGCATACTACCAGGTAACGAGGGAACATATTTTTTTCCTCCACAACTCCAGGTAACGAGGGAAATAACACACAAATAACACACATTTTTTTCCATCATAACATCAGGTAACGAGGGAAATAACACAAAAATAACAAACACATTTTTTTTCCTTTATAATACCCGGTTACGAGGGAATTAAACACACTTCTTTAGCGTTCATACCAGACTGACTACTAGGGAACCACATAATTATTTCCTTCATACCTGGTTCTTTATTCCATGTTATTATTATTATTATTAATATTATTATTATTACTAATATTGTTTTTATTATTATTATTGCTATTGCTATTATTATTATTATTATTATTACTAATATTGCTTTTATTATTATTATTATTTCTATTACTAGTACTACTATTATTATTATTATTGTTATTATCATTATTATTTAAGTGTCTTCTGTGCCCTATTCTTACCGTCCACCAACAGAAGTGCGACACCCCGGCGCCATCACACACACACACACACACACACACACACACACACACACATAAACTGCAATTGTCCCACTCCTATGTCACTGATATTCTGCAACTGTGCACAATCACACTCATAAACTTCACAGGAACATAAAAGCTCACTCACACACGCGTAGGCAGGCACACGCAGACACACAGACACACACAGTCTAGCTCAACTCGTGGACTACACACACACACACACACACACAGACCAAGAGAGCACACACACACACACACACAAGACCAAGACACTACACACACACACACACACTAGACCAAAACAGCACACACCTACAAACACACACAGACCAAGACACCACACACCTGCAAACACACACACACACACACACACACACACACACACACACACACACACACACACGACGACTAGAACACTTTGTGAAAATGTATCCCATCCTTAATGATGCACGAGAGATGTATAACTGCTGGTACCCTCCTGAATATGAGTGGGTCACTTCCATGTCTGTTCATTTTACATTTATATTACAGTATTTACAACTCGACTGCTGCTATAAATTGGACACACCTTCATAGAATAATATTTGGAATAGTAATTGGATAATATTGTATGCTAAATTTATGATTTTCTTTCATTTGGGATAGTATGAAATGTATATGATTATGTCACTCCATTTAACTGGACTCCCCTTCATACAACACCTTATATTTAGAAAATTATTAGTATACGATATTGTATGTTTAACTTATGGTCATCCTACACTTGGAATAGTATGAAATGTATTGTATATGATTATGTAACTATTGTAATGTAAACGAAAAGTGTACGTTAATCTAAAGTTAAATGACTTACAACATGAGAGAGTGTGCATTTTTTCAAAGATGATAACAAATAAAAAATAGAAAATAAAATAAAAAAACGGACTCATACTCAATACACAAGGTTATCCAAAGAAACCACCCGAATGTGTTGACAAAACAAAGCCTAAATTCTAATAGTTTAACATTACTGGGATAATACATATCTGGTACAGTCACGAACATAAGTTTCTTTACTCCCTTGGCGAGAGTGAAGTCGAAGTCGTTGTTGGAGATGGACTAGACGAATGGTTCTTAAACTTCCTAGCCTCACGACTCCTTCTGTATTATATATAGATCCCACGGCCCCCTATCCCTTAAAATGTTTACCATATATATATATATATATATATATATATATATATATATATATATATATATATATATATATATATATATATATATATATATATATATATATATATATATATGAGATAGAGAGAGAAACTTGAGGAAACAGTGGTAAAATTTTTTACAATTTTGTAATAATTAACATCACAAGATATTTACCAAAACCCTGCTCGCGTCGCCCACCCCACCTGGAAGCTTTTGGCGCCCCCCACCCCCAAGTTTAAGAACTACTGGACTAGACGAACAAAAATGTGCCAGTACCTAATATTGGGCTGCTGCTTCCTGTGTCTTTAGAGGTGTTGTTCACTTGTTAGAATCCAACAACTTTAACCCTGGCATGATTTACAGACTCCCATCCAGTGTTCGTTTGTCTGAACCTTCTCCAACCACGACTTCCACTTCACTCTCGCCAGGGGGTTATGTAAAGAAACTTATGCCCTTGACTTTACAATGGAGTGTTTTGATTCCTATAAACGTATGCCAGGAAACAGGACCAGATTGGGGATAATAATGGTGGTCTGTGTTGCTTGTAATTGTGTGGATGAATCAGTTGCTCCAAATTTACCATAAAGGGGTACTACAGTGTTGGTAAATCTGGAGCAATCAATTCCTCCAAACTATTTCCAGCAACAGACCGCCAATATATCTGTCCATCTGGTCCTGTTTCCTGACATAGTTTGGAGGAATCAAGGCACTCCAATGTACGAAAAGTATGCAAATCCCTTAAAGGTGGTAATTCTTTTTTGGTACATTGGAGTGCCTTGATTCCTCCAAAGTATGCCAGAAAACAGGACCAGAAGAGCAAAAATAATGGTGTTGTGTTGCTTGGAATTGTTTGGAGGATTCAGTTGCTCCAAAATTACCAACAGAAAATAATGGTGTTGTGTTGCTTGGAATAATTTGGAGGATTCAGTTGCTCCAAAATTACCAACAGAAAATTCACCCCCACCCCCCACTTAACCCTAGCTTACAAATTGGAGGTATGCAGTATATAACATTTCCCACGTTTTAGAAAATTAAATATTCTTAATTACGGGTGAGAGTTGTAATCAATTGGGAAGAGTGGCGGCGACAGGAGACTAAGTACACACAGCAAATCTCCTTCCTACCTACCTACCTACCTCCTACCCTGTCCAGTTATAATTAAAGTGTAGTTATAATTAAAGTGTAGTTTAATATATTATTGGACGGTGACGTATTTAACACTTTAATTACCGAGGGGGGGCTGGGGAGTACACATATACACACACACACATGGTGAAACATACACACACATGGCGAAACACACATACACACATGGCGAAACACATACTCTCACATACGGCAAAACATACACACATTCACACACCAAAACACACACACTCGCACACACCAAAACACACACACACTCACACACCAAAACACACTCACGAAAAAACACACACAAGCAAACCAAAACATACACGGCATAACACACACAAACACACACAAACACACACACCCCACCCACCCCATCAATCCCTACCCGAACATGCTACATCGAATTGAGGAAAGTTTCGTATTTCCGAACCCGACCGACCAATATCAGATCCATAAAAACTCTATCCCGACCACCACCGAATAAGTATCCTACCTACCGACCATTCCCGACCAATATCAAATCAGTAAAAACCCTATCCCGACCAATACAGAATTACCACCCTACCTACCGACCATTCCCGACCAATATCAAATCAGTAAAAACCCTATCCCGACCACCACTGAATAACTATCCTACCGACCGACCGACAGACTATTCCCGACCAATATCAAATCATAAAACCCCAATCCCGACCACTACTACATGAATATTCTACCGACCAACCTACCTCACCAAAGACCAAATAAGAATATATAAATAAATACCTGTAAAAAAAAAATATATATATATATAAATCCTTTCCTTTTCAGTGTTGTAAGGTCCTGCTAACACACATACACACACACACACACACACACGCACACACACACACACACATATTCACGCACACATTTTGTATACACACACACACACTCTCTGAATACACACACACATAGTGAATCTGAATGGGGCCTGGACAAGGATTTAGAGCAAGTGTATGGCTGCCTCTGTAGCAACCTTCAGATTAGATTGCATGGATGGATGGATATTAGTGGTTCATAAAAAAATATTAATATATATATATATATATATATATATATATACTGTATGTGTGTACAAAATACCCAGCTTGAGTGTCCGGGTTATATCTCTTATGTATTTTTCTGTGTGTGTGTGTGTGTGTGTGTATTCAGAGTGTGTGTGTGTGTATATGTGTGTGTATATTCAGTGTGTGTGTGTGTATGTGTATTCAGAGCGTGTATTTCATTTTCCACATCAACACCAACATTTGACCACACGTATTCCTTCTCTCTGTATCTTTTTCCATTACCGTACACGTTCTCTCTCTCTCTCTCTCTCTCTCTCTCTCTCATTTTCCAAGTTTCTAGCTACGCCTACATAATTATATAGTTTCCACACCCAATATATGACTTCCCCATCTCTTCCCCCTCCACCTTCATCTCTTCCCAATGCCTTCTCCATCTTTTTCTCCACCACCAGTACCTCTTCCCCCATCTCTTACCCCCTCCACCATCATCTCAGTCCAGTTCCCTCCACCTCACCCTCTCTTCCCAAAAAACCTTCTCCATCATTATCTCTTCCCCATCACCATCTCCCTCCAGTTCTCTCCACCTCCACCATAGATGCCAACCCCCTTCTTCCCCACCCCCCATTTTCTGTACCACCATTCGTAGTCTGAGGGTGGTAGGGGGGCACTTAGTTATCGACAGTGTTCGCTACGAATACCAACGAGGGAAGGGAAAGGAAGGGGACGCCGTGAAAGAATACTGATGCAGGGAGGGAGGAAGGGAGTGGTGGAAGGGAGAGAAAGAGGGAGGGAGAGAGGAGGGAAAGAGGGAAGGGAGGGAGAGGCAAAGACAGAGACAGAGAAAAAGGGAAAAAGAGAGAGACACAGAGACATAGACAGACATAGAGAGAGACAGACAAGAGACAGACATAGACATGCACATAGACAGAGTAAAAAAGACATAATTGATCGAAAGTGTGTTCAACAGGGAAAAAATATATAGAAATGTCAATGTAATGAACATGATGTATGGACGAAGGAATTTGGAAGAAAGAGAAGTAATATGATGGGAAGAGAAGAGATGTGAAAGAGCCTAGAGATTGGAATTTCAACGAAAGTGGAGAAAGAGAGAGGCTGAGGGGAGAAGAGGAAAGGAGAAGAAGAAAGTAAAAAATGGGGAATGAAACGAGAGTGAGAGAGAAAAGGAGGAAGGCAGCAAAAGGGGAGAGAAGGGAGATGAAAGTGAGGAACTAGAGAAGGGAGAGAGAAGCGAGATGGAAGGGAGTGAAGTAAATAAAAGATAAGAGGCATGGATACGAAAAATATGAATGAATATGTAAAAAATAAACAAGTCTGGGAATATTTTTTTTAATCTCTTAATTGCATTTGCCAGACAATGTGGCATCGTCAGTTTGTATGTAACACTTTGGTCAGTCTTTTCATCACCCTCACGATGTAAGTAAATAAAATAACATCACAATAATAATTCAGGTGATGTTAGGCAAGACGTATATATAAATTTATTCTTACTCAGATCTCACTCACAATGTAAATAAATAAAAAAACATCACAATAATAATTCTGGTAATATTAGGCACGACGTATATATAAATTTGGTCTTACTCAGATCAAATAATGTAAACGATGTAAATAAATAAATAAAAAACCATGACACAAATAATTCAGGTGTATGAAGGCAATGCGTATGCAGTTGTTACGTGGCATTCCTTCCTCTTTGCCTTAATGCAGGACACAATGGCGAAATGCATCCCTGTGTGGCGTGTGCTTCAAAGGCAGTCTGTCCTAATTAACGAGAGAACTGGAGTGAGAGTGATCCCACCGTCACAAATTGGCCCAGACACGAGCAGGCAAGCAGGCAAGCAGGGCAAGCAGGTAGGTCAGCTGGGATGGGGTCGGCAGGAAGGAGGAGGAGGAGGAGGAGGAGGAGGAGGAGGAGGAGGAGGAGGAGGAGGAGGAGGAGGAGGAGGAGGAGGAGGAGGCGGAGGAGGAGGAGGAGGAGGAGGAGGAGGAGGAGGAGGAGGAGGTAGGTGTGGGTAATGGGAAGGGATGGCAGTAAACAAGTAATGGAGAGAATCAACAGGTGAGCAGCAGAGAGGGAAGAAGGGAGAAGGGTGGGAAGAAGGGAAGGAAGGAGGTAGGGGGGTGGAAAGAAGGGAAGGAAGGAGAGAGGGAGGGAAGGTAAAAAGGAAGAAAAGGGGGAGGGAGGGAGGTTAAAATTGAAAGAAAAGGGGAGGGAGGCAAAAGAAGCTTAAAAGGACAAGTGGCGTGCAAGTTTCCAGGGAAGAGGAGGAGGAGTGGAGGAGGAAGGAAGGAGGAGGGGGAGGAGGAATGAAGGAGGAGGGTAGGAGGAATGGAGGGAGAGGAGGGGAGAATGAAGCCTTGCAGGGATGCGAGGAGGTCTGGAGAGAGGAGGGGGTCGGGAGAGAGGAGGGGGTCGGGTGAGAGGAGGGGGCCTAGTGAGAGGAGGGGGTCGGGAGAGGGGAGGAGGTCAGGAGAGAGGAGGAGGTCTGGTAAAGGAAGGGACTGATTGCATGGGAGGGATGAGGATGGAAACATAGCAACTCTTTTGGACAAATAGAGAATAAAGGTGAGAATGTAGGGAGGGAGGAAAATGAAAAGGAGGATTTTGTTGGAGGCAGGAAATAAGAAAGGTGAGTGAGGAATAGAGTGATGAGAAAGATGGGTTGGTAAGAATGTTGGAGGCACGAAAGTGAGAAGAGGAAGTGAAGGTGAGGATGATAAAGGGAATGGAGGAAAATTAAAAGGAATGAAGGACTGAGGTGATGAGAATGTTGGAGGCTCCAAAATGAGAAGAGGAAGTAAAGAATGGATGATGAGGATGATAGAGGGAGGGGAGGAAAATAAAAGTGTGTGAAAGAAGGGATGGTGAGAATGTTGAAGGCATGAAAATAAGAAGAGGGAGTGAAGGATTGAGACGAGGATGATGGGGATGAGGAAATGAGAAGAGGTAGTGAAGGATGGAGTGGTGTGGATGATGATGGAGGAGGGAGGGATGGGGGTTGGGATGTTGCTGGTGGAGAGGGAGGTTTTAAGTTAATGAAAATTAAAAGTTAACGTAGTGTGCTTGGAATGGAAGTAGGAAGAGTGTTTTCGTGTGTGTGTGTGCGTGTGTGTGAGAGAGAGAGAGAGAGAAAAAAAATAAAAGAGAGAGAGATATTCTTAAATAAGTTAAAACCCCTATTCTATGCACATACAAACTATATACATAATATCTTCTAAAATGCAATCGTCAGGTAGATGAACAAAACTGAGCAGACCAGCCAGAAGAATCAAGGAGTGTGAATGTGAATGTGGTGGTACGTGTGAGCATTAGACCATCACACCAGACCCAGTGTAAATAGTGTCAGTGGATATGTAGTTTTTTTTAGTATAGCTGTTGAAAGTTTACCCCACAGGAATAAAAAAGTAGGGAATAAAATTGTAGGGTTATGGTATGGTTAAGGTGGAAATTGGTATGGAATGGCTGGAAGGAAGGAAGGGCATTCATTGTATTAAGTGGACGACGTCGATGTGTGTAGACTACCCAACAGGGAAAGAAAGTGAAAGAGGGTGAAAATATAAATGAAAATGTCAGTGGGAATTTTCAGTTTAATACGCGACACACACACACACACACACACACACCATCTGTAAGAATTTGAAAACACGCCCGATAAAAAGACCGAGAAAATCAAATTCATTAGGCCAATTACATGAGATATTTAGGAGTCGCTCTATAGGAAATAAAAAATAACCTTTCTCAGAGGTACTATTGACCACAAGAATTCGTACACACGCTGTTGTTGTTTTCAAGGGTCTCAAACATATAGAAAATGTAAGAATACGTAACTACAATACAACATTATTATTAGGTTTGTTGTTTTCCTAATCACAGAGTCACTTGGTGGACCATTCATTGCAGTACTTCCAGAATGATGAATGACCTCTCTTTCTATTTAGCCTGTGTAAGAAATTCTGTGGCCAACTGTACCTACGTCAAGAAAAGACGTCTTAATAATGCAACAAGATTCAAGATAAACATTAGCCGGGAGCAGCTACTACTACTACTACTACTACCACTATTACGACCACTACTACCACAACTACTCCTACTACCACTACTACTATATACTACATACTACACCTCTGAGACATGGAAAGCCACATCACTACGAGAAAATTGCTGTCATCTGTCTTGGTGTACAATTACATTTACTACTGACTGTGACGCGTCCCTGGGGCCTATTTAGCCACTAGGATGGGGAAGGAGGAGTCGGGGGGGGGAGGGGGGGGGGAGAACGAGACGTGAGGGAAGCAGGGGCGTGGGGGAAGAAGGGCCTGGGGAAAGGGGGGACTTGGGGAAATGAGAAGTGGTAAGAGGGGCGTGGGGAAAGGAGCTGTGTGGGGGAAGGAGGAAAGTGGGGGAAGGAGGGACGTGGGAGGAAGGAGGGGCGTGGGGGAAGGAGACGTGGGGGAAGGAGGAACGTGGGGGAAGGAGGGGCGTGGGAAAATGAGGGGCGTGGTGGGAAAAAGAGAAGAGGGTCGGGTCTGGAGTAACAGGAGCAGTAGAGAGATCCACCAAAACGATTTCAAGGGACCCTGTGATGATGTCAGAACGTTGGAGATAAAAGAGTCCTTCAAACATTACCACGAAACACCACCTATAGGGAAGGAGCTTGTTTCGTGGCATAGTCAGGAGGAATCAGAAGCCACCAACTCTCATCATACAAGATTACAGGGTCCTTAAGGTGTTATTACATTAAATATACAGTGTTGGTAAATATGTAGTAAATGATTCCTCTAAACTACTCCAGGCAATAGGTCATCATTATATTTGTTAACCTGATTCTGTTTCCTGGCATATTTTGGAGTAATCAGGGAGCTCCAGGGTACCAAAAGTATACTCGTACTATCCTCTTAAGGGGGTAATTCACTTTTGTTCCAAAGTATGTCAGGAAACAGGACCACATGAATAAAATAAAAAAATTGTGTTTTGTTGCTTGGAATAGTTTAGAGGATTCAGTTGCTCCAGATTTACAAAACACAATATTTCCCACTTAAAGGGAAAACCTCGCTTTGATTTAAAATAATTAAATTGAAGGCATACTGAATCCTCCAAACTATATCACAACAAAAAACTCCTATTGATAAAACAGAGATGATTTTGTTCCTTGACAAAGTTTGGAGCAATTAGCAGCCTTCCATAAAAAAAACTTATTATTATATTATTGTTATTAGTATCATTATTATTATTGTTATCAGTACTATTATTATTATTATTATTGTTATTAGTATCATTATCATTATTATTACCATCATTATCATTATTATTACCATCATTATTATTATTATTATCATCATTATCATTATTATTATCATCATTATCATTATTATTACCATCATTATTATTATCATCATTATCATTATTATTATCATCATTGTTGTTGTTTTTTGTTACAACTATTATAATACATTTCTTTCCATTCCATGCAGTGTTCTATATCCAGACTCGCTTTCTAATACCAGTGTCTTGTCTCATCTTATTACTTTTTCATTATACAAAACTTACCACACGAATCACAACCGAAATCCTCAGAAAATTTAAGCATATGTGCATCTGTTGGTAAATCCGGAGTAACTGATTCCTCCAAAGTATTCCAAGCAACAGGACATCATTATATTTGTCCATCTGGTTCCGTTTCCTAGCATAATTTGGAGGAACAATCAAGGGACTCGAATGTAACCCAAGTGAATTACCACCTTAATCTGCATGGTCCCGTTTCCAGGCGTACTATGGAGGAATCAAGAGGCTCTAATGTAATGTAAACAAACTCTACTATCATCCCCACTGCCAGGTATAGGATCAGAGAAGGTTGGTTGGGTCTTACACCTCATTAGACTTCAATACATTTTTATTGGTTCTTGTGCTACAGAAAATTTTGTTTTTAGATCACGTTAGTTTCTGTTTTATTATTAATATTGTTATTGTTATTATTATCATTATTGTTATCATATTTTTATCATTATTATTATAATCATTATTATTATTATCATTATTATCATCATATCATTATCATTCTAATAATAATTATTATTATTATAATTATTATATTATCATCATTATCGCATTATTATTAATATTATTACATTATCATTGTTATCATTACATTAGCATTATTATTATTTCAATATCAATATCACTGTCTTTGTTTAGGGTGATTAGATAAAGTCAAATAGGGTTAAATTAAAAATAAGTAAAAGAAAATTCTTCGCCTTACGTAAGATTACTTCAGATTAGATTAGACCCAAATCACACTGAGGTAAAACAAGGTAAGTATGAAACACCTTGCAAAGAAATGGGTGAGCACTTTCATTTGCACCTGCATGGAGAGTCGGGAATAATACTGGCTGCCGCTTCATATGAAAATGCAAGACAATTTCCACTTCTCACACACCTACACACACACACACACACACACACACACACACACACACACACACACACACACACACACACACACACACACACACACCTACACACACACACACACACGTACATAAACACACACCCACACCCTTTCCTTACTTCCTTCCTTCCTTCCTTACCCCTGTGGACCTTCTCACTCTGTACTATAGGTGTGCGTGCATGGAGGGCCTCTGTACGTTCGTCTTCATACCTGTCGGGTTGTATTTGCAAGAACACTTTAGCCTGGGCTTAGGGAGAGCTTTCACCGCGATCCACTTTACCTGGCACGGCCCACACCCGCATACAGAGATTTCTCTGTTGCTCTTTCCTGACCCCCATCCCATGCAGCCAGCCTGTTCGACCCGTGTGCTGTGTTGTGCTGTGCTGTGCTGTGCTGTGTCGTGTTGTGCTGTGTTGTGCTGTGTAGTGCTGTGCTGTGTAGTGATGTGCTGTGTTGTGCTGTGTAGTGTTGTGCTGTGTTGTGCTGTGCTGATGGCAAGTGAGTGACCCGAAAAAGGTACTGGAGAAAATATACTATAATTCCTGTGTCCAACTGTACATGTGTAACTCCCCATCTGAAGGCTGGAGGGTTTGTGTGAGTAACATCAGTATGCCGCCCCTGGCCCAGACCCACACCAATTTTCAGAGGTTGAGAATCTGATCGTCTCAGCTGGATTTTATTGACCTACTGGTGGGAAGCTGACTCGACATGGTGTTATAAATTCTAGACCGACTTTTGATTTGTGTGATACGCATAGCCAAGCCTGACTAATGTGAATATATAGTTGTTTTTTGTGTTTGCATATTTTAATACCTCAACCTCGGGACTATAGACTGTCAGTAGCCCGTGACTAATGCGATGCCCAGAGATTATTGGGTGTCGCACCAGATGAGACACTTTATTTATACACGTCACTATCTCGTACACCATACGAGATAAAAAGGTGTAAAAGAGAGGTTTATATTCATTCCAGACTAATGTGAATATACAGTATACACCGTATGTAATAAAGAGAGGTCAAGAAGAGATAGATTACTATTGAATGACAAGGTTAAGGAGTTTTTTCTTCATACGAATAATTATGACAAATAACAATTCACTGAAGACTTGTTTTATGTATACTGTATGTGCATGGGTTGGACAGGAAGGGGAGATTGTTGGGAGAGAAAGAGAGAGAATAGGAACAGAACAGAGGGGTAAGGGTATACAGGAAACAGGGAGAGGGAGAGAGACACTGAGGGCTAAATGTTCTTGACAATACAATGGAGGGAGATACTCTGCCTGCAAGTACTGTGTGTGTGTGTGTGTGTGTGTGAGAGAGAGAGAGAGAGAGAGAGAGAGAGAGAGAGAGAGAGAGAGAGAGAAAGCTGATATACCTATGATGAAAGTGACATGACAGTAACACACACACACACACACACACACACACACACACACACACACACACACACACACACACACACACACACACACACGGAGCATGAACCACTATTTAAGGGGGTAGTACAGTGTTAGGAAATCTGGCGCAACTGTTTCCTCCGAACTTTTCTAAACAGTAGACCACCATTCATTCATTCATTATCTTTACTACTCTCGTCCTGTTTGCTGGTATGTTTTTGAAGAATCAAGGCGACCTACTGTCCTGTACAGTAACTCCCAAAACTATCGTTAATAATTTGATACGAAGGAAGGCGAAATGAACAGAACTTTTTACCACCTCCCGCAACACGTGTCAAATAAACATCGTCCGGTGTGGCAGGTTGTACAGCATATTCTTTTAACGATATTTTTGGGAGGTACAGTACAATCCCTTAAGGTAGTTTTGTACATTGGAGTGCCTTTATTCCTCCAAAGTATGCTGGGAAACAGGACCAGAAGAACAAAAGTAATGGTATTCTGTAGCTTGGAATAGTTTGGAGGAATCAATTGCTCCATATTTACCAACACAAAATTTCCCCCTTAACGACAATGATCATGGAGGAGTATAAGTATATGGGTGGTATTAGACCTTGGTATTATCAAACTACATCTTCAAGGAAAACTCTCTGCGTGGCTCAGTTCGAATTATTATGCACTGCTAAGTTAGTTACGAAATGTCCTTTACTTACTTAAGGGGAGATTCTATTATTGGCAAATTGGAAGTTTACCATACTTATTCCTCCTAAATATACCAGAAAACAGACGCCCGCAATGGTACCAATAGGAGATCAGCTGTTTCGTGGCATAGTTTGGAGGAATAAGAAACCTTCCAATTCACCAACAAGAGAATCTGCCTTTAAATAACACGAGTCTATATAAGAATGCCACAACAACCTTGACTCTTCCTCTTTACACTCGGTCCTAAAATTAGAAGTGGAAGAATAAAAGAGTAAAACTTTTCAGAGAGGCACAACACATTAAGAGGAAGGAGTAAGATCCATAATATTGCTCTCGGTACGGGAAGTGGGGAACTGATACGATGCAAACACGAGAAAAGAACGAGAAGCGAAGATTGGGATCAGAGGCCGGGAGGGAGTAAAAAGATAATGTAGTCCGAGACAAGAGGAAATGGCAGCTATGATGTTTTCTTTACTCGGACATTGGTGGGGTTTTTGGATGGAGGAAAACGCATGCATGTACACACAGTCTGTCAATGATGCACGTAACATACCACACCCTCGTTCAGTTACTCGCAGTTTTAGCTGGTAAAATATAGAGTAGAAAGCAGGGGTATATATCTTAGGCGGGGTTCACATTAGTCCATTTGAACGGTTTCGTTAATGACGTCACGACCACCCGTGTATGGACGTCGGATCCGTTCAAATGGACTAATGTGAACCCCGTCTTACAGTAAATATCAAATCGACCCATCCCAATCACTGTAAGATAACCCTGCTTACTACTCCACAGTTTACCATGAAATAAATACTGTCATGTCACGAGGCTATAGGACAGTGTTGGTAAATCTGGGAGGGCAACTACTTCCTTTAAGGGGGTGCGGGAGTAGGGGACAGGCTTGAAGGGGGGTTGCTGTATATAATTGCACGTCTTCGTAATATAATCTTAAGGTGGTAATTCTTTTTTGGTATCCAACATTGGAGTGCCTTGATTCCTCCAAAGTATATGCTAGGAAACAGGACCAGATAGACAGAAATAATGCTAACCTGTTGCTTGGTATAGTTTAATTAATTAAGGGGGTGCGGGAGTGGGGGACCCAACTTAAGGACCCTGTATGAGACCTGGTGGCTTCTGATTCCTCCTGACTGTGCCACGAAACAAGCTCCTTAATTAATATAGGTAGTGTTTGGTATCAATGTTTGAAGGACTCACTAACCTTCAAGGAAAAGCACAAGATATGAAGAGCAGAAAAAAAAATAGAAGGAAAAGCTGAAGATGAGAGGAAATAGAAGAAAGAGAAGGAAAATCAGAAAATGAGAAGCAAAAAAATAAAAGAAAAAAAACAATCTGAAGAAGAAAGAGAAGATGAGTGGGGAGGAGGAGGAAATAAAAGAAAGAGAGGGAAAAGCAGACGAGAGGAAATGGAAGAAAGAGAAGCAAAAGCAGATAATAAGGAGAAAAAAACAAAAAACAGAAAAACAACAAAAATCTGAAGAAAGAGAAGCACAAGATGAAGAGGAAGAACAAGCCCCAAAAAAAAACGGAAAACAATAAAAACAGAAGAAAGAAAAGGCGTGTGGGGTGAAGGAGGAAATAGAAGAAAAAGAAGGAAAACCAGACGAGAGGAAATGGAAGAAAGAGAAGGAAAAGCAGAAAATTAGGAGAAACAAAACAACAAAAGAGAAGGAAAATCAGAAAATGAGGAAGAGAAACAAACAAAAAATAAGAAGGGAAAGCAGAAAATGAGAAGGAAAAAACAAAAAAACAAAAAAAAAACGGAAAACAACAAAAATCTGAAGAAAGAGAAGATGCGTGGGAAGTCGTCGTCGTCGTCGTTGTTGTCGTCGTCGTAGGCAGACACTGCTTGCTTTTCATATAAGGACGGGCAGCTTTAAGTGTTTGTGAGGGATCCGTTACCCAACCTTAGGGCTGCCTCGACGATGTGAAAGGCCAGGAAGGGATGTATGTATAGGGTGAGAGGAAGTGAGGGAGGCTGGCTGGCAGGGAATGGAGAGAGAATGTGTGGGGGAGAGAGTGAGGAAGAGTGGGAGGGAATGGAGAGAGAATGAGATGGGGTGGGAGGCGAGGAAGTAAGGAAGGGTGGCAGGGAATGGAGAGAGAATGGGTGAGTAGGAGAATAGGGGAGAGAATGGAAGGGAGAAGGAGAATTGGGGATAAAATGGGAGGGAGAAGGAGAATGGGGGAGAGAATTGGAGGGAGGGATGGAGGGAGAGAGAATGGAAGTGAGAAGGAGAATGGGAGAAAGAGTTGGAGGGAGGGAGGGAGAGAATGGATGTGAGAAGAATGGGGAAGAAATTTGGAGGGAGGGATGGAGGGAGAGAGAATGAAATAAATGGGAGGAAAAGATGGGACAATGGGGAAGAAGATGAAAATGAGATGGAGGAAAGGAGGGAAGAGGGAGAGAGAATAGGAGGGAGGGAGGGAGGGAGAGGGAAGGAGAAAAGAAATATTATAAAAGGAGAGGCAGCATGGAAGAGGGAGGGAGAAGGAGAGGAGAGTAAAGAGAAAAAATGAGAGACGATGAAGGAGGAGATGAAGGAGAGGCGAAGTAAGGAGGAAAAAAAGGAAAGAGAACACAAGAGATGCGAGAAAGAGAATGGGAAGGAGGCGAGAAAGAGAATGGGAAGGAGGCGAGAAAGAGAAAGGGAGAGGATGAGAGAGAAGGAGAGCATAGTAAAGAAGACAAAAAGGAGGTGGATGAGAAAGAGGGAGAGGAAAAAGAGGAAGAGGGGGAACCTGGATAAGAATGAAGAAAGGGGGGAAATGGCATGGGGATTGAGACGAAGATTGGAAAGAGAAAATAGGAAAGGGAAAGTAAACAGGGACTAAATAGAAGTTGATAAATAGAAGGAAAGAGACAAGTAAACGGAAAACAAGATGAAGGAAGGGAGAAGGGCAGAACCGATGATGAAAAGAAAGGGTGGAAAGGTGGGAAAGAAAAATTATGATTAAAGGAAAGAAATAAGGTGTGAAAATGAACAAAACGATTAAATACCAAATTAATGTAAAAGAAAAGAGTATATGTGTATTAGAGAAAGGTGTGAATGGAGAAACGGGATAAAATTTAAGAACATTATGGTGAAAAGGAAGGTTAGAAAGTATATGTAAACAGAGATGGAGAAAAAGGAAGAGAAGGGAGAAAGAAAAAAATATATTATATAAAAAATGGAAGACAGAGAAAAAAGAAAAGACAAGATATAGAAGATGGAGAAAGACGAAGGAAATAAATAAACAGAAAAAGAAAGAAGAAACAGCAAAACAATAATTATATAGATGGAAGAAAAATGGAACAGTCAAATAATAATTACATAGAATGAAGAAAGAAGGAACAGCCAAATCATAATGATATAGAAAAAATAAAATGGAACAGCAAAATAATAATGATATAGAATGAAGAAAAATGGAACAGCCAAATAATAATGATATAGAAGAATATGGGATGTAAAAAAAAAAATAACAATGTACCCTTCCTCCCTCGCCCCCCCCCCCTTAGAATATTATATAAGGTTGGTAAGAAGAAACATGATATAGTTGAGGAGAAAGGGTTTGTGAAGGTGGAGGTGTGTGTGGTGTGAGTGAGAAGTTATGCACAGTACAGTGTATATATCGGTCAGAAAGGTGAGGTGGTGAGGGAAGGTGGTGAGGTGATGGTGATGGAGAGGGGAGGTGGTGGAGAGGTAGGAGGGGAGGTGGTGATGTGATGGGAGGTGTGGTGAGGTGGTGAGGTGATGGGAGGGAAGGTGTGGTGAGGTGGAGATAAGGTGAAAGGTAGGCGGAGGGGAAATAGGAATATGAAGGTGAGGTGATGTTGAGGTGGAAATATGGTTGATGGTGCATGCAGAGGTGACGTGAGGTGGGGCGAGGTAGAGGTGACGTGAGATGGAGGTGAAGATGAGGTTGGCAAGGTGAGGCAGGTGACGTGAGATGAAGGTGACGTGAGATAGAAGTGAAGATGAGGTAAGGCAGGAGAGGTGAAGTAAGGCAGAAGAGGTGGGGTAAGGCAGGAGAGGCGAGGTGAGGCCTAAATGGAGGTAGAGCAGGTAGTCGTAAAAGTGGAAGGAGTGGGTGGGAAAACTCGCTTACACAGAGGACGGATGGGTGAGGAGGAGGAGGAGGGGGGAAAATGAAAAGGAGAAGGAGAAGGAGGAAGAAGAGAAAAGGAAGGAGAATAGAAAATGAAGAAGAGAAGAGGAAGGAGGAAAGGGAAGGAGAAGAGAAGAGGAAGGAGGAGGAAAGGAAGTAGGAGGAAGAGCTGGAAGACGAAAAGGAGAAGGAGGAAGTGGAAGAAAAGGAGAAAATTGTGATTGGGAGAAAAACTGAAGAGAGAGAATTAAGGGATCGATGGATGATGGAGAGAGGTGAATGGAAGGTAGACTTGGAGAAGAGAAATATGTGGTTGGGACGAAAACTGTGAAAGAGAATAATTAAGAAGGGATGGATGATAAAAGAGAGGAAAATGAAAACTGGAGAAGAAAAAGAAAATGAAATGGATAAATAACAAAGAGAGGTGAAGGGAAGGGAAGATAATATTATATATTGTGAGGTGGAGTGGAACAACATCTAAAAGAGAACTGATAATAACAACTCATTATCATAATATTTGTAATGATTAAGGGACCCTGTGGTGTTGTAGTAAGAAAATTGGGGGTAACGAGTCCTTCAAGTATTGCTACGAAACAAACACACACACCTATAATAAGGAAGGAGGTTGTTTCGTGGCATGGTTAGGTGGAATCAGAAGCCTCCATTTTTTTTATACACGATCATAGGATCCTTAATATTAAAGGTACACTCGGATACCATAGGCCTTACTTAGCCCACCTGAGTCGTGTGTGTGTGTGTGTGTGTGTGTGTGTGTGTGTGTGTGTGTGTGTGTGTGTGTGTGTGTGTGTGTGTGTGTGTGTGTGTGTGTGTGTGTGTGTGTGCTATAGAATATGGTATCCTAGTATACCAAAGTATGCCAGGAAACAGGACCAGAAGAGAAAAAATAATGGTGTTCTGTTGCCTGGAATAGTTTGGAAGAATCAGTTGCTTCAGATTTACCAACACAAAATTTCTCCCTTAAATGAGTATCTAGATATAATACCCCAAGAGTCATTCCAATAAGTAAATGCAACTCTGAAATGTAAGCAAAACCCGAATATGGGCCTCATATAATTTCACAAGACTAGTGCTGCCTGAAATTAAAGGCCTTCATTAGGGAAAATAGCCCCTTGCATCTGTGCCAGTTTTAGTACCATTGCAGGTAATGAGTTTCTCTCTCGTAAAACTAAGACATTTTTCTACACGAATGTAAGGCCTTACCAATAATAGCACTGTGTGTATTAAAGAGAGAGAAAAATATGTCGTCATATACACACACTCTCTCTCTCTCTTTCACACACATACACACATTAAAGAGAGAAAAAAATACGTCATCATATACACACACATACACACACTCTCTCTCTCTCTCTCTCTCTCTCTCTCTCTCTCTCTCTCTCTCTCTCTCTCTCTCTCTCTCTCTCTCTCTCTCTCTCTCTCTCTCTCTCTCTCTCTCTCTCTCTCTCACACACACACACACACATCCACGGCGGCGTGAAAACACTTAGGAAAACAAGAATACCTGCCGTGTTTAGAATTCAGCCAATGGGGGAAATAAAAGGGAAGGAAGGAAATAATAGGCAATGTAAGTTATGGGTGAGACACGAGGTATAATGAGGTGCTTTACATGCGGACGATCCAACCTCACAAAATATATGACCACTAAAGGTTAATACGCTTTTCAGATGCTGGTAAGTATATATATGCATCACTATATGTTTTACCAGGTATAGCGGTACGCACTTTTACACACGACTAAGTAGGTAATGTAACGAGTAGAAAGAAACACATGTTGCTCGTATTGCATTTCACATGTTAATATTTCGTTACATGATTATTATAGTCTGTTTATCCATATGCACCAGAGAGAGAGAGAGAGAGAGAGAGAGAGAGAGAGAGAGAGAGAGAGAGAGAGAGAGAGAGAGACCCTGACACCCAAAGATCAAAGGCATAAAATTAGTTTTGTATTCTCTAGAGTACTGTAAGCTTGAATATAGTACTTTCATCCTACACACCTAATGGGATAGTGTCTTTGGAGAGAATGAGGGTAATACTGAATACTGATTACTTCAAACTAATCTAGGAAACATGGTACATACTGTAAGAACATATGAGTAGGCGATCTGCCTCATGGAGTACTTTTACAGGAATGAGAATATCTTTTATTTCACACGGAACAGAAAGTCCCCTTATGGTGTTAATACTTTTTTGGTACATATCTCAGGGTACAGTACATCTATATTTGCCCTCGATTATTGTCCTAATTGTTGCTGAACATGTTCTGTTACACGTTTGATAACCTTTGTCCCAAACATGTTCCGAGGTCTGGTGTGGATCTTTCCTGCTTGGAATATTCATGGAACTGAACACTTCCTATTCAGAGATGGTACAGAACAGACGTGGTAGTTGACAAAATGTTATGTAGTGGACCAGAAACCAGGTGTTTCGTCACATAGACATAAACGTCACCATGATACTATGTATTCTGGCATCCTACACTTGTCAACATTGTGATAAACATTGGTACAGACACGTGTCTGTGTAGACTGTGTGTCAACTCTGATCAGGTTCGACTACATGACCCAAATATTTTATCAGACATGGCTTCAAACATGTTCAGAAACATGTTCCTGTTATTTTTTTCAAACAGTTCTGAGGAGTATTATGGACAATGTACGGGAGCATGTGTGGATACATCATTAGAGTACCTTGCCTCCTACAAAGAATGCCAGGGAAAATATTATCTGTTAGTAAAGTTTAAGTCTTCTGGTTTCCTGGCATAGTTTGGAGGAATTAGGAACCCCAAATTTACAAAAAAAAAAAAAAAATCCCCTTAAGATGATGATGATGAGAATGATTTTTCCGCTCGGTTTCCATTTCATACATACTAATGCAAACCTGTCAGCCCTCGACTCTTCAACAGCAGCAGGACACGACATTTGCATGAACGTTGAATGAAGGAGAGAGTTGTGTCACCGCTTCCCTTTGTGTTGAGTCTCAGGGTAAAGCAGTGAGTGGGGTGAGGGGAATGGGTAAGAAAACTGGGGCACATAGTGAATAAGGGAAGGATGATGGAGAGGTGTAATGGGAAGGTAATGTTAGAGAAATGTGTGGCTAGGAGTGGAGTGTGGGAAATGGGTGAACATACTGAGACAGAGAGTGAATAGGGTATATAAGATTGGGAGAGGTAAAGGAGAGGGATAGATGGAGGTTGAGAAGAGAATTATGTTGAGAGAGAGAGAGAGCGAGAGAGAGAATAGAGGTGACAGGAATGTAGATTATGGGGAATAGGAGAAAATGGTGAGGAGAAAAATGCGAAAGGTACAGACAGAAAGAAAAGGGGTGACAATGTTGAATGAGAGAGAGAGAGCGAAGCATAGAAAGAGGAGGCAAGTGTAGAATAATTATACGTAAGAGAAATGGCAAAATGAGAAACATCACAGTGAGAGAATGGAACACACAAAGGAGAAAAATAAATAAGAGAAAGGAGAAGTGTGCGGGAGAGAGGAAGGAGGGGAGGAGAGGATGGAGGAAGATTGGAAGGAGGGAGGGAAGGAAAAGAAGAGTGGAGGGGAGTAGGGAGGATAGATAAAGGGGGGGAGGGGAAGGGAGGGAAGTAGAGATAAAGAAGGAAGAAAGGGGGGAGGAAGGAGGTATAGAGAGGGACGAGGAGGGTGGGAGAAAATGGGAGAGAAGTGGCATGCCTCTCGTGTTTTAAGAATATGCTAATGTCTTCTCGGTATATATGCCACGTTTTCTTTGTCCCAGATGCTGTACAGATGGGAAATGGGGAGGTAGAAGTGGGGGAGGGGGAGGTAGATGTGGGGGGAGGTGGGAGGGGTGGTGGAAGTGGGGAGGGGGGGGGTGGAAGTGGGGGAAGGGGGAGGTGGAAGTGGGGGAGGGGTGGAAGTGAGTGAGAGGGGAATAGGCCTACTCGGTTACAATTCTCACACATTTATTTTCTTTTTTTATTAATTACAAGACTTCCTTATTAAATCTACCATCAATGTCCATTTTTGATTGGCCTTTAGCGGCAATTAAGTTCTTCTATGTGAAAACTTGAAAAAAAAAAAAAAAACACTAGGCTCTTGAATTATTAGGCTACCAAGGGTCACGTAGGCTGTGAAAATTAACAAAGAAAATGGTACGGTACGGTACTATTATTTACACCCTCTGCAAACACATGCCAGGAAAATGCTATGCTACTATATTATACACCCCTTGCAAACATAAACAGTACCGGTATAAAGAAAATGCTACTACACTTACACCCTTTTTCGTAAAATAATACACAAGAATATGCTATTGTTCTTACACCCTTTTCGTAAATACAGTATAATAAGAAAATGGTACTACACTGTCTTATATACACCCTCTTCGTAAATATACAAGGAAAATGCTATATTGTTCTTTACACCCTCTGCGATAATATACAAGGAAAATCTTGCTATACTTACAGCCTCTTCGTAAATATACAAAAAAAATCTTGCTATACTTACAGCCTCTTCGTAAATATACAAGAAAATGTTATTGTTCTTACACCCGCTGCGAAAATACATATAAGAAAATGCTACTGTACTTACAGACACGGTTTCCAAATGAGGTAATAACCGAGCGAATGTGAAATTGCTGGAGTGTGCATTGTCATAAAATTCGGATATTTTACTACTATTATTTTCATTTTCTGTGTGTGTTTATTGGCTTGTAATGCCTTCACGTCTAATATACGGGTTCTTTAATCTAATATTTTATGGTATATGAACCGAGGGTAATTCTACAGTGAGTGAGTTAAGGGACCCTGTCATAATAGTCAGAAAAATGGAAGTAAATGAGTCTTTGAATTTTTGCCACGAAACACCATCTATATGAAAGGAACTTGTTTCGTGGTATAGTCAGGAGGAATCAGAAGTGTCCAATTATTATACACGATCGCAGGGTCCTTAAAGCATATTATTTTATTTCCACCAAGCAAAAACATGAAAAGAATTTGGTAACTTAGTTCAGCTTTTGTTTTATCAGGTGTGTTATTGTTGTTATATATTATTCGAATTATATTTCTTTTACTGAATGAGCTGGTTTCATCTGTTAACCGACGTGTTATTATCTAATTCTACTCCATTTTATATCAATTTTATGTAATCTTTCATTATCTAATTTTATTTCATCTACATAATCAATTATTTATTTATTTTATGATATTGTTTATAATTATGTCTAGTTCGTATAGCGATAACTACAGGTTCCAAACTAAGCATTAATTAATAAGAGGATACATTTGATACACTAGAGACATTTATTAAAGTGCCTTGATTTCTCCAAACTATGCTAGGAAACAGAACCAGATCAACAATAATAATGGTGTTCTGATGCTTGGAATAGTTTGGAGGAATCAGCCTTATCAATGAGGCTGCAATAGTCCTACACCAAGATACAAATAAACAGGGACATAGACTCGAGTATTTTGGTCGTAAAAAAAAAAGGGGCGAGCGAGGCGTGGAAAGATTTATGGTCACAATATGTCATGGAAAAATACATATATAATAACTGGGTAGCGAGGGAGTGGACGGCAGGGGGAACAAATATCATGCAATACATTCTATAAAAATATCAGCAAACTAAACAATACCCGTGACGGACGACCAACCAACCATTCATCCATCACTACAGTTACCTACATACAACCCAACCTATCCCTCTAACACAGCCATCATTACTAAGTCTTGTTAATATTACTCTAGGTTTGTTGTTGTGGGAAGAGATTCAACTACGGTGCCTACATACAACCCAACATTTCCCTCTAGTACTGTCATCATTATTTGCTAATATTACTCTAGGTTTGTTGTTGTGGGAAGAGATTCAACTACCTACATACAACCCAACCTTTCCCTCTAGCACTGTCATCATTACTTGCAAATATTAGGCTTCTATAGGTTTGTTGTTGTGGGAAGAAAATTACAGTAATTCAGTTTACTACATACAACCTATCTAGATAACATTGACATCTTTACTTGCTAATATTACGCTAAGTTTGTTATTATGTTACCAAGCCGTGAAGAAGGAGCTACATATCCCAAGGTCCCACCCAGTAGGCTATAGAGAGCAAGTATAGGCTATATGCTTGGTGAAAATTATTGGCCTAGCTAGGAGTATTGCCTTTACAACGGCACTGTGCTCGTTTGTGTGTGTCAGTGTTCGGTGGTAAGAAGATACTCGAGTGTGTGTGTGTGTGTGTGTGTGTGTGTGTGTGTGTGTGTGTGTGTGTGTGTGTGTGTGTGTGAAGAAAGTCCATGCAAGGAAAAATAAATTCAGGGCATTCTCGTGTTCCACCACCATGCATCTTATTCCTGTCAACTACTCTACTCTTGTCGCATTTTCGTATATTTTCTCGTTTAAATTCTCGTGTACAACCATTTATCTTACTTTACTCTCGTCGCATTTCCGTACATTTTACCCGTTTTAAGTTTTCTTGTTTCGTGTAACCTATTCTACGTAACTCTTTCATTTTCGTACATTTTTTCTGTTTCGTGTCACCTATTTTAGTTTATTTTCATTTTCGCATATTCTCTGGTTTTAATTTTGGTGTTTCGTGTCACCTATTCTACTTAACTCTTTCATTTTCGTACATTTTCTTGTTTTTAATTTTCGCGTTCCTTTCAGACGTCTTTTCATTCTTATTTTAATTTCACATTTCAACACGCACGCAATATGCCATGAAACGCCACCCTGACCTTGGAAGCTGCTGGTTGGCCTCTTAGGGGGAACAGAGATGAAGTCAGATATTTGGAGGTACAGTAAATGGGTCCTTCAAATATTACCACTCAACAACACCTATAAACTATAATGAAGGAATCTGTTTCGTGGCAGAATCAGCAGGAATCAGAAGCCTTCAATTCTCACAGGGTTCTTAAAGGGATATTTTACTTTTGATTCCTCCAAAATGTGCCAGAAAACAGGACCGGAACATCAAAAATAATGGTGGCCTCTCGCTTGGAGGGATTAATTGCTCCAAATCTACATACACTATACATACTGTATGTGTAAAATAAATCCATTACAGCAGATATATACATACATACATGTGTGTGTGTGTGTGTGTGTGTGTGTGTGTGTGTGTGTGTGTGTGTGTGTGTGTGTGTGTGTGTGTGTGTGTGTGTGTGTGTGTGTAATTGAAATATTTATGAGACACCCTATACAAATATTATTTCCTCTATAGCCTATCTCCTCTCTTCACATCCATCAATCATATAATTTCCTCTTGTACCAACCCCATCAAGAGTGGAGGGTATGATATTAATTCATTACACCTCACCATCCCTTCCCTTCCCATCATCACCACAACACAGGACAATGACACCACAAATGTATATTATTATAGAGGGCAAGGAAGAATGACTGACTGTATAGGTGAACCCCATCTATCACTACTATTACTACTACTCTACAACTACTACTACTACTAATGCTACAATTACCACTATTACTACTACTACTACTACTACTACTGCTACAATTACCACCACCACTACTACTATCATTACTACTACTACTACTACTACTACTACTACTACTACTACTACTACTACAACCACTACTACCACAGCTACTACAAATATTATTACTACAACTACAATATTCTGTCTCCTTCACAAGGCTCAAATTTCGCCTCCTATTACGAGTAACGTCGCACTTATGGCTGGAAGGGAAGGAAAGAGGGATGTTATTGATGTTGTTAGTGGTGGTAGTGGTATTGGTGGTGGTACTGTTTATAGTATAGTGGTGGTAGTTGTACGGGTAGTGGTGGTAATGTTTATAGAGGTAGTAATAGTGGTTATAGTGGAGGGGGTGATGGGGGTAGTTGTAGAAATTGTTGTTGTGGTGGTAGTATAGGATATGGTGGTAGTAGTAGTAGTAGTAGTAGTAGTACCGGTGGTGGTAGTAGTAGTAGTAGTAGTAGTGGTGGTGGAGATGGTGGTATATAGAACTAGTGGGAGAAATGGTGGTGATGTTGGCAGTGATAGTGGTAAATGTACTGGTGGTGGTGATAGTGGTGATGGTGGTGATGTTAGTACTCGTGCATGGAGAATGATAGTGATGTTGATGATGTTGACGACAGTGGAAGGTATGGGAAATACAAATAAATATACAAAAGAAATCAAACAGTAGCAGACATATTGGTCCTTACGAGGCTGTCTGTCTAGATCTAAGCTACAAACTACACACAAACAAAATATGAAATAAAAACGTCCCTCCCTGTATTATAGCAAAGTGTTAGATAAATCAAACGTCGACTTGGTTATGTTATTGCCACATAACATATAAAACACTGAAGTAGATATTATTAAACTACTTCTTATAGGAAAAGTTTTCTTCGTTTCTCTATTCGTATTTTATTACAATACCATTTCAGAGATAAACTTATTCCTCGAAGTTTTTATTTGTTTAATAATACCACCCTGATCTTCCAGTGGTGTTGGTGATTATTGCCTTGCTTCTAAGATCAAATTAAGTTTCCAGACATTGAAAGCCATTGTAATACTAACAGTGTCTGGAGCAGGAAGGTTGAAGGAAGTCTGTCGTTTAAGGTGGTACCGGTATATAATTCTTTTTTGGTACATTGGAGTGCCTTGATTCCTCCAAAGTATGCCAGGAAACAAGACCAGAAGAGCAAAAATAATGGTCTCCTGTTGCTTGGAATAGTTTGGAGGATTCAATTGTTCCAAATTTACCAATACAAAACTTCCCAGCACAATGCTTCCCCGTAAATTGCTTGTGGCTGTACCATACGAAAGATAAATAAAAAAAAAAAAAAAAAAAAAAAATTGATCCTCACACGACTCCATACCTATCAAAAATTATGTTCTGCCTATTTCCCGTTTTATGTGACGAACGATTGAAAATGGATTCTGTTGACTCACTCACTCACTCCACGGCTGTCAAATATTATGATTAACCTCTTCTCCGGTTTTATTGGACACATAATTGAAGAGAGAGAGAGAGAGAGAGAGAGAGAGAGAGAGAGAGAGAGAGAGAGAGAGAGAGAGAGAGAGAGAGAGGAGGTAGGAAAGATATGAGAGAGAGAGAGAGTTGGAAAGAAGAGAGAGAGAGAGGTTGGAAAGAAGAAAGAGAGAAAGAAAGTGATTGCTTTTCATTTGGTCTTCAAAACATTCATAGAGAAATTCGTACAACCCATAAAGTTATAAGAGAAGAAGTATCAACACCTAAAGGCAGAGATAAATATCCTATCTACTCCGTGACCCCGTTAATAAAATGGGGAAAAACTCAAATTATGATTCGCCTTGAAATTCACCCTACCTTCTGTAATAATAATCCCTTCAATCCAATCCAATCCTCCTCTCTCCTCTTCTTAGTCCCTCCATGCACCTTTCGTACCCTCCTCTCTCTCTCTCTCTCTCTCTCTCATCTTTCCTACCTCCTCTCTCTCTCATATATTTCCTACCTCCTCTCTCTCCTCTTTTACTCTCATCTTTGATATATTTATACTCTCTCTCTGTCATATTTTTTCCTACCTCCTCTTTCCTACCCTCTCTTTCTCCCTCATTTTCCCTACCTCCCTCTCTCTCTTTCTCCCTCATCTTTCCTACCCTCTCTTTCTCCCACATCTTTCCTACCATCTCTTTCTCCCTCATCTTCCTATACTCTCTCTCTCTCTCTCTCTCTCTCTCTCTCTCTCTAGCCTCCACTAAATTTTGAATGAACTATCCATCTTCATTACTCACCAGACTAGACCTATGTGAAATAACACTTGGAATTCCCACACACCATCCGTCGCATGTGTTGCTTATCTTACCATAGGTGTGTGTGTGTGTGTGTGTGTGTGTGTGTGTGTGAACTCGACCAAATCTCATCAAAACACTTTTAAAACACCTTTAAAATCATTTCTCTCACATAGGTATATACTTTCACACTTTCTCTCACACTCATATTCACCCTCTCAAACACACACAATTAAACACACACATTCTTTCACACTTTCTCTCACACTCATATTCACCCTCTCAAACATACACAAACACACACAGATCACCACCGCCAAACACACCTACTCATTACACGCACCGTCAGTAATGGAGACCAGAGACGTGGTGTGTGGAAATGAGACGTGGTGTGTGGAAATGAGACGTGGTGTGTGGAAATGAGACGTGGTGTGTGGAAATGAGACGTGGTGTGTGGAAATGAGACGTGGTGTGTGGAAATGAGACGTGGTGTGTGGAAATGAGACGTGGTGTGTGGAAATGAGAGACGTGGTGTGGAAATGAGACGTGGTGTGTGGAAATGAGACGTGGTGTGTGGAAATGAGAGACGTGGTGTGTGGAAATGAGAGACGTGGTGTGTGGAAATGAGACGTGGTGTGTGGAAATGAGACGTGGTGTGGAAATGAGACGTGGTGTGTGTGGAAATGAGATGTGATGTGTATGGAAATGAGAAGTGGCATGGTGTGTAATTCTTTCACATATAAAGTTAATATGGACTATTTCTGAACTCCAGGGTACCTTCTCTAGTATACATACAAGGTAGAGTTGTATGTAATATGTATATAATTAAAATCATGTTTACTATTATCCCGCACATAGGTTTATTGAGATATTTTTTTTTTTCGGAAGATATCTAAGAGGGTTTGGGTCAGGGTATGATGAACTAACTATAAGACTAAGATAAGGGGGAAAAGTGGTGAGGTTTGGGATAAGAGATGGTGGAGAGTGTTAAGAGGGGGGAAGTCTTGTGTTGGTAAATAACAGAAGGAAGGTTGGGTGTTGGTGGGAAGAAGAGGTTTGAAATGGATAATGGTGTTTGGTGGGAGAGGGGGGGAAAAGGGAGGGAGGGGAGGGAGGGAGAAAGAGGAGGGATTAGTTGGGGGAAGAAGGGGAAGATAGTACTGAGGGGAAATAATTGAGAAAGGGTTCATGAGTGTTGATGGGAATTGAACAGAGGTTAAAATGAAAGAAAGGTGTTTGGGGAGAGAGGGGAAAGAGACGGGGTTGGGGAGAGAGGGGTAAGAGACGGGGTTAGGGAGAGGGGAAGAGGCGAGTTTAGGAAGAGGCGAAGAGGCGGGTTTAGGGAGAGGGGGAGAGGTAGGGTTAGGGAGAGGGGGAAGAGGTGGGGTTAGGGAGAGGGGGAGAGGTGGGGTTAGGGAGAGGGGTAGAGGTGGGGATAGGGAGAGGGGTAGAGGTGGGGTTAGGGAGAGGGGGAAGAGGTGGGGTTAGGGAAAGGAGATGTGCGAGAGACAGTGTTATGGGGATTTAATGAAGGTATGGTGGGAGTTGGTGGGAAAGGAAAAGAGAGAGAGAGAAAGAAGAGAGAGAGAGAGAGAGAGAGAGAGAGAGAGAGAGAGAGAGAGAGAGAGAGAGAGAGAGAGAGAGAGAGAGAGAGAGAGAGAGAGAGAGAGAGAGAGAATGTGTAAAGGGAAAATAATGAAGGTATGGTGGGTGTTGGTGGGAAAGGAAAAGAAGAAAGAGTGTGTAAAAGGAAAATAATGAATGTATGATAAGTATTGGTAGGAAAGGAAAAGAGAGAGAATGTGAAAGGGAGAGAAAGAGAGAGAGAGGATGTGAAAAGAAAAGAGAGTGTGTCAAAGGAATATAACAGGTATGATGGGTGTTGGTAGGAGAGGAAAAGAGAGAGGGTGTAAAGGGAAAACAACAGAGGCATATATGGTGAGTATTGGTATAGGAAAGGAACAGAGAGTGTCAAAATAAAATAACAGATATGATGTGTGTTGGTGTGAGAGGAAGAGAGAGAGGGTGTGAAAGGAAAAGAGAGAGGGTGTAAAGGGAAAACAACAGAGACATATATGGTGGGTGTTGGTGTGCAGCAGAGAGTGAAATAGAGAAGGTGGTGTTGTGTGTGTACAGCAAGGGTGAAGGTGTATGTATATAGGCGAGGAAGAGGGTGTAAAGCCGAGGAGTATACAGAGGGTGTAAAGACGAGGAGTATACAGTACAGTACAGTAAGGGTCGGAGTGGAGGAGAAAAGGAGGGACTATAGAATGAGAGCTGGGACGACGTGGGGGAGACTGTGCAACTGGGAAGGGAATATGTGGTAGGGATGGAGCGGGGAATGGGTAGAGGCAGGGTGGGGTGGGGAACTGGTAAGAGCGGAATGTGGTGGGGAACGGGTAAGGGCGGGGTGGGGTAGGGAACAAGTAAAGGAGGGGTAAGGGCACGGAACGGGTAAGAACGGGGTGGGGTGGGTAGGAAAGGAAACTATATAGGTGTGGGTTGGGGCGGGGCGGGTAGGAAAGGAAACTATATAGGTGTGGGTCGGGGCGGGGCGGGGCGGCATAGTCCAAGTTAAACCCCACACCACCTGATTCTCTAGGGCTTTTGCTCGTCCTCTCTCCCTGGTCAGACAAAGAGAGTTTAAGAGACGAGTGTTACAGGAAGCGGCTCTACCTGTGGCTGAGTAACGCCGGGAATCTGCGGCTCACACACACACACACACACTCTCTCTCTCTCTCTCTCTCTCACTCTCTCTCTCTCTCTCTCTCTCTCTCTCTCTCTCTCTCTCTCTCTCTCTGTACCCAAAGGCGAATTTCTAGGAATATAAAGTTTGATACGTCGAGGGTGAAATCAGAGGAACCGCAGAGTGTGTGAGAGTAAAGGATATTTGTTTACTTCTGGAGGCAGGTTGTTGTAGCCTAATATACAGCCCGTGTAAGGCAGCTTGTTGTAGCCTAATATACGGCCCGTGGAAGAAATTTATGTGACTGCATATGACACCATTATAATTATTATTAAGTTTACTAAGCTTACTTCAGAAGATATAGGTGCAATATATTTAGGCTAATGGTAACATATCTGATGGTAATAGATTTAATGGTATTTTGTCTTTCTCCTCCTCCTCTTCTTTTTTCTCCTTTTAATGTGAATGCATTACGGACGGTATCTTAATTAAATAAAATCTTCATTATTAGTTCGGCTGTTATTTTTCATTTACCTTATATTAATGCAAAAAAAACAATAAAACTCAGGTGATTCGATACAACCCGTACAAGTTTGTTGGGCCGTATGCAAGTGAGTGGTGTTTACGAAGGCGTGGTGGTACAAGTACGATGGCTGTTTGGTTTGTCTATAGAGTCATCGTACCAGTACAACGCCATCGTATGCACTATGAATGTTCTTGAATATGGGTGACCCTTTATCTCATTCCAAATTGTTGTAGCCTAACTTGACACCGATTGAAAACGTCTTTGGAAAAACACACACACACACACACACACATACTGGCAATGAGCGAAGAATGAAAAATAATTTGACTGTATAGCATTTGAGTGGCCAAGAAACATATTTTATTATTATTATTATTATTATTATTATTATTACTATTATTATTATCTCCGAGTAGCCTAACATCATGATGGAAATTATAGTATGGAAATTTTTGGAAAAAGAGAAGGAGGTTTTCGGTACCTTTAGCAATTCCAGTGTGAAGATTCCAATCCAACTTTTCCGATAAAGTTTGTAGTTGTGAGCATCACGAGACATTACACGGAGCAATAGTGACCATTCAATGTTTCATACTTGCCGAGAATGGGAACACAGAGGTTGGTGCAAGTAAAAGGTGACCAGTGAATTTTTTTTTATAATAATAATAATAATAATAATGAAACCTCGATTATAAGTAATATACAAAATAAATAAATATACTAGGTGTCATTAATTTATCTGATCAATTCTACATGCCCATACAATACAATAAATGAAACTTAGAGAAATATATATATACAGGGTGTCCACAGCTAGAGTGTCTAAATAACTTTACATGTTCATACAATAGAATCTGTTCAAGTAATCTATGGACAATAATGTATATACAAATAAGATTAAAATGAAACCACGCTTTAATTAATTAAATGGATCTATAGACACAGATCAAGAGAATGGCGAAAACAAAAATAATAATAATAATAAAAAACAGTAAAGATTTTTTTTAATAACGAAGACAGTAATATAAAGGTGAGGCCACACTTGTCCTAAACATGTCCGAAACACTTGACTCTGAACAGTTTGCGGACATAGCAGGAACATGTTTGAAGCGATATCTAATGAAATGGTTGGGGCAAACAGTCCAACATGTTGGAAGGTGACATACAGTCGGGGTCAATAGTAATATTATATCCACATAAAGGAAACTCAAAACAATTTGTTGTCTAATATTTTCACGTTCACATAATTATGATGTTATTGTTTTAAGTAGTGCGTAGCTATTTCCAGAGAATTAAAAGATGCTATTTAGCCTAATCATTGGAAAGTTTATCAGCTATTTGAACAGAGGGAAGCTGTCAAAACTTTACGTGGGTTACCCCTATAATGGCCACGTGTGTGTATCTGTGCACATAACAATGTCGACAAGTGAAAAATCTATTGCTATTTTCTTGTAAAGGGAAATGAGATTAAGTTTATTTGTTTCCCCTCCAAGTAGGCTACATGGTAGGCTATACATGCCACCTCATCACACTGTAGCCAACTTGGAACCCATCCTTACAAATCCTTATAAGCCTAATCCTTTCATAGCTTTACTACACGTATCCTACATGCATCCTACAGTTCTATATCAATGTTCAAAGCAGGAAAGGTCCAAGCCAGACCACCGAACACATTTTTGAACCATGCTTCCAACATATTCGGGACAATGGTGTTTCAAAAATGTAACTGAATCTTTTCACAATACTTTCCAGCAGTGTTTCTGACAATACTCGAGGGCAAATGTGGCCACACGCACACTTTGACACTTTCATCCAAAGTATTAACTTTCATTTTCCTTTACAATCCAAATTATTTCATCTGAGGAAATATTTATTACTTTTCCATCTTTTTAATGTTAGTGTCGATGATACAATAGGCCTATACTGACACTATAAATAACACTGTTATTTGTTGCTATGGCGGTGATTATCATATTAAGAGAATAATTTCTTTAGTACAAATAGGAAGATAATTGAATCCTCCAAACTACGCCAGAAACCAAAAGAAATTAGCGTTATTATAATAGATGATTCTGTTTCGTGGCATCGTTTGCAGGAATCAGTATGCTAGTTAATTAGTTCTTCGATAATTCCTCGACACAAAACGATAGTATGAGGGAATCGGAGCTCCAGATTTGCCAACACTATTACATATACTATACACCCCTTTAATATAAACACACAGATCACCTCCCACGTCCTCCCGTCCCATCTGAGTCACTTCATTAACACGCCTCGCAGGATATGACTTTGCAATATGTGTGTCAAATAAAACCGGTAGGAAATCTGCATGGCCCCCCAGAGTAACAAGTTCACGAAAATGCAATATGATCATAAACTGGGTTATTTTTTAAGGAGCAACAAGGGGCCAAGGGAAGAAGAGGGAAGGAAGGGAGACTTAAACAATGACTGGTGCTACTGGGTGCAAGGCTTCATGGATGTGGTGTAAAATTAACGTACAGACTAATGCAATAGGGAAATGTAAGTGTTATCCTCCTACTCTTTTCTCTTACTCCTCAATCCTGTTTTCTAGCATTCATTGGAGGAATTAAGGAGCTCCAATGTACCAAAAGTATTACCATCCTCTTAACTATTTATATACAAGGCTGAACATCGACCCCCAAATCAATAATAATAATAAATATCAATTATTATAAAGGTTGTGAAAGTCTACAGTCGCCGCCATCAATATACCTCCTTTATTCTTACCAATATAATTATAGAACATGTTCTTGGATCCAGGTCTAGATTCAGATGTCACCCAAAATCTGACCACACACTCGCACAAACACACACACAGGATAGCCATCTGTATGTGTGTGTGTGTGTCCACAGGAATTAAAGGCTTCCCACCTGAGTGAGCTACTGCCTCCAATACCCGTCTTGCCAGCCGTGCCTCCACCCCAAATTAACACGTATGTAAGTACAATACAGGCACAAAACGTGAAGAGTTGACATCGACTCCGTGGTTCTACTCCATTATTTCAAACAAAGGCTATGTTTTCTACTCCATTATTTCAAACAAAGGCTATGTTTTCTACTCCATTATTTCAAACAAAGGCTATGTTTTCTACTCTATTATTTCAAACAAAGGCTATGTTTTCTACTCCATTATTTCAAACAAAGGCTATGTATGCTTCCTTGCTTTGAGTTTCGTCATTTTATCGTGATGCAGAAAACAATATACTATAATGCAAATTATAATCCATATTATCATAGCATTTGAAGTTTCATATTAAGAAGGTTGTGTTATATATAAAAAGATTACGGTATTACACAAAACTGGACCCGTATATAATTATCAAAGGAAACTTCACCCCTAAGCTATAAATTTGTTTGTGTACGTAAACTATCATCAACGACAAGGACTGCTTTGAATTTATAATATTGACTCGAACTTCAAGATGAGGAAAAATGGTCCATTGCTTCGAAATGGACCTGAAACACTTTGGTGCCGAGGTCAGTAATTAATGCAAACATACGAACAAGTGCGAATTCTGAAAGTTTGGTTTGATTAATAGAATCATCGTCCTTGGTTCTGTTGTAAGGGACTCTGTGATGTAGGCCTGTCAGAAAATTGGAGGTTGGAAAGTCCTTCAAGCATTACAACGAAACACCATCTACATTAAAGGAGCTTGTTTCGTAGCATTGTCAGGAGGAATCAGAAGCCACCATGTCTCATGCACAATCACAGGGTCCCCTAGCTGTTATCAAGACAAACAAGACAAACAAATGTAAACGTTTATTTACTGAAGCCAAGTGTGCAACTTCACTAACTAGAGAATAATTATAGATTATCGGTGAAATGTGTTCATATGCTGGTATGTTGTCTGGTAGTTAGATGATTTAGGTTATGTTTAGCAGATGTTTCTCGAATATCAATACACCGTTATGGTACCGTAACTACCGTTCTACATCGTAAATAATAATAATAGTAATAATAAGCCATCTCGGAATGTTTCTACACTGAAAAAAATCGATGCATCATTAAAACTACACTGAAAATATTTCCATTAATTTTCCCCTTAAGGCTTCCAAACATTACCCGTAAAAACAACCTCACTTAGTACAGGAGTAATGATGGTATGTTGTAGCATGTGGGAATGAAAATGATTTATTTTTTCCGGTGATGCAAGAGGAATATTACTTTGATTTACACTTTAGAGAGGAGTTGCCAGGAAGTCCAATACATGTGATAAATGTAGTAAGAGACAAAGTAGACTATATAAAACAGTAACTTAGAGTGTCATAATGCAATGCACATAAGTATCAAATTTGGAAACATCAGATACCAATTAGGCTATAAGGCGTTGTTTAAAAAAGACTCCGCGATTTTATTATTATTCTTTATCAGTAAAATATCTAACCACGTATAAACAGTACACTCGTGATACGTAATTTTTGACCAGAGACGAACGACAGGCACCACACATACTCAGCATTCGAACTCAGCCCCTATTAGGTGTGCTGGGTCGGAAAATGAGCTATAGCAGGTGATTCGAAGCTTTCTACTCCTCACACTCTGGTCAGAAATTATGTATCACGAGTGTACCTGAATTAAAATATTGTTCACGTCATCTCAACCAATACCCCACTATAAGACAGGGAAGAAGTGGAAAGAGTGAGACGCATCTATGAGAGGAAGAGTGGAAAATGTGAGGTATGTACAGTAGCTCCCAAAACTATCGTTAAAAGAAAGTGCTATACATTCTGACATAATGAACGATGTATCTTACATGTATCGAGACGACAAGTAGGTGAGGACAAAGTTTTATTCTGTTCATTTCGCCATCTATCTAACCAAAGTAAACGATAGTTTTTGGAGCTACTGTACAAGCGAGAAAGGTACAGCCATGGCTGATTGTGCTTGACCAGGGTCCAAGGAGTGTTGGAGAGTAACTGAACAGAGTTCGAAAAAGTGAGTCTTCTAAACCTCTCTCAACATTGAGAATGGTTTGGAAGATTCACTTGTTCGAACTCTGTTCAGTTGCTCACCAACACTCCTTGGACCCTGATCAAGCACTATCAGCCATGGCTGTACACTGACAATCTAATAGCCTGGTACAGAAATAAGCAAGCTCAAGCAAATATAAACAGGATAAGCGTTGTAATTATTTCACCAGTACGTATGTCAAATTATTCGAAACTTCAGCAAGACCTGGATACAAATTTTGGATTGCGAGTGTACACTCGGATACCATAGTCTCTAGCCCACCTGAGTCGAAGCCCACCCAAAGCCTTAATTGGTTCGAGATTTGTGTAGATGGTTTGAGTGGGCTGTCGTCTAGAAATCGCCTGCTTAACAACTCGGTCTTCGACTCAGGTGGGTTTGACTATGACATCCGAGTGTAAGTACTGTATAGTCACGAGCAGTAATAAATATACGGGTTTGATTGAAGCTTTGAACAGTCCAATTCACCAACGAAGTAATTCCAATAGAGATCTAATTGTGCACTTATTTACTGTCTCTAGGTATTCGAAACACACCTGAATATTTATTAGTGCTCGTGACTGTACCTATAAGAGAGAGAGGAGATGAGGGATATGTGAAGATCCTAAGCGAGAGAGGAAAAGAGGGAAGTGTGCGGAAGAAACCTAAGCGAGAGGAAATAATGTGTGTAGGGAATTAACAATACCTAAGAGAGAGTGCAAGAGAATAAAGTGTGAGGAAGACCCCTAAGCAAGAGAGGTAGAAAAGTGTGATGAACCTACGCGAGAGAACGACCTACACCCTACTGGCTACTAGGCTATGTCCCAGGTAGCCTACTTACTATTCTGCTGAAGTTTGGTATGTTTCAGACACATGGTGGCGACATATCACGTCATATTACCTCAATGAGGGGCGTACACAGTACACTCGGCGGCAAAGGTTGTGTCGCCACATCTGACAAGTTATGAAGTGCAATATGGAAATATATATATAAGTTTCAAAGACTAGTAAACTGGAGAACCAAAAAAGTTTCTTAATATGCCCCCTTGATATTGTAATTCTGTATGGTGAATGTGTTTGTTTGATGATTATAGGTTTTAAGTTATTCATCAAGTAGCACTCGAGCTAAAATGTTATTGGTAAGCTTTCTTCATGGCAAGGACCAGATCCCAACACAACTTTTAAATTATAATAAACTTGAACTTCTAAGAAATAAATGGTTCAATCACTGCTTGGAAATTGGCTTGAAACACTTTGGCGAAATAATAATGTGATCATACCAACAAGTAGCCTACAGCTCAGGACATCTTACACAAGCTACATGGAAAGGTCATAATTCTGGAAGTACTGCAATAAATGGTTTATCAAGCGACTCTATCTGTCCTTGCAAAACGACAAACCTAATATTAATGTGTTGTAATTAGCCTACGTAATTTTATATTTTCCATATTTTGTAAACCCTCGAAAACAACATCGTATATACGAATTCTTGTAACCAATAGCACCAACAAAACATGTTTTATGAATAGGGTCAGTAAAGTATTAGTTATTCTCAACGTAAATTATCTAGTACTTACCTTTTTCAGTGGGAAGCATGGTCAAGAGTTCGTGGATATGATCATTTAGGTATCCTCAATTATTATGTGACTTTATTTTTTGGTGACAAGATCCAGAAGGACAATTCTATTCTTCTGAATATACGCACTAACACAGTAATTAACAACACACTTTCCGCGACACATAGGTCGAGGTATGCGAGGGCAAAACCGCAAACAAATCGCAAACTAAGGTCATCGTGGTTGTCTACATTTACTAACCCATCAGCAGTCCATCGGTTTAATTAAATCCATTATATGATGAGGCACCACGCCTCCTTTACCCCTCCCTGGCAGTTCTCTTGACGGCAGCACGTGGGGAGAGAAGCAAGGGGACTGATTACTACTGTAGCCTACGAGAGCGACTGTGGGTCTGTCTGAAGAGTCTCCCAAGCACACACTCCCACGCGAGGCCTCGGTCACCCGCGTACTGGGCTGGCTGGCTGGCTGCTGACTGACTGACTCGCCCGGGCCAATCCAGCATCCAGCCTCCACCACTCTAGACTGCAGATTCCTCACGCCCTCCCTTGGATTCACTATCGCATGAACACTGGATGAATCCCTCTCTGTTTGTTGCTTCGTGTTTCGCTGCCCGAGTCGCACATTGAATCAGACTATAAGGGTACATCCACACGGGTGCTCAAACATCAGTTGTGAACACTGTGTCACTGTTTTCAGCATGTTTGAATGTATCTATGCAACAGTACTAAGACAGCTGTTTGGAAACATGATTCAGTATGTTGTGACAATGTTTACAGCAACTATGACGCGATATTCGTGTCCACACATGTGCTCGAATATCTGTTGTGAACACTTCTGGCAATGCCTGTTCGAGCACACTGTTTAGCCTACGTCTCAAAACACCCATGCACGTTGTTTCGTCCACTTCGATACTACAAATATGTTCACAACTGCTGGTGCCAATATTACCTGGACACAACAGTCCACAACATGTTAATAGTTTCTTCGGTAATATGTTGGTTACATGTTGCAAGCACACATGTTTGAGCATCTGTGTGGACGCGCCCTAGTGAATGCAAGGATAGTTCTCAGATAAACTATTTTCTAATAATCATTGCAACCGGAGTATCTATGCTTGCTCCAGGTGTAAAACGGCCCACACGTTACTGTATCAAATTTGTTTGTCAAACTTGATGTTTGAACGAAATTATGCACCTTGGCGCCACCATCCCCCATAATGCTCAGTCTTCTACCACATTCTTTCTTTGCTTACATCGTTAATTTTTATATTTCCCCTGACAATTCCATGCTTGGAATACCTGCATGTATACTTTCGCTTCCTCAGAAAACTAACTATTAATTATAAACAAGTGCCACATAGCCTACTTAAGTCGTGTAGAATTTGCCCTCTTCGACAGCCCTCATCCAATCCACGGTAAAGTCTGCAACTCGCACCAGTATTCCACACAGTTTATGCTACAGTACACATTTTCGACAAAGAATCCACTTTTTAATAAAGCTACCATACAGAGTCTGGTTGGGTACGGACAAAAACAAATTTCATTTCTAATTATAGTTGTTTATTGACAAAATTATTAATACAGAACTGATAATATATACATTATTAATGGAGTACAGTACATTGATAGGCCTACAGGGGGAAAATACGTTATTTTATCCTTGTAACCATATATTGCATCGACAGCAGTAGACTAATATACTACGAAGTGTATTTGTGTGTCTGTGTTGACAACAAAGGAGAGAAAATTAATCTGAGTTGGTATGGAAATATGGTATACGGCATATTAGTAACTATGAAGGATAAAGCAAGCGAAGGAGGCCAAGACCTCTGTATTTTGGTTGAAGAGATTTTACTGCATATGACGCCTCACCAACCTCACTGTGATTCATTAACCCGTGAAGTATGAAACTGAAACAGTAAGTTCACACCATACAGGGGCCATTCTACACGGGGCTTCACACGTCACGGTATTATTATCAAATGAGGTAGACTTTTGGGTCTGTGGGAGTACAATCATGGACATAGCTTTCAATACATATCTGGACAACTCAAACAAATTTCTGTCTAATGTTTTCACGATCTCATTTGATATCATTGTTCTGACTAGTGAGTAACTGCTTGCAATAAATTAGAAGATAGTTCAGCTACCAAAGAGACAAGCTGTCAAACGTGGATGATTATTGTTGTCCAGAACATAGAGCCTACATCATGGCTACATGCATATATAAACAGAATCAAATACAGTACGAAAACGTAAATACAGTGTGTTTAAAAGTGGTATGGCAAGCAGAGAAAAAAAATGTTACTATTATTAATGACAGATAATTAGTTCAGTGTGGTAAGAAGGTGGAAATGATGAATCAAGTGACTGGGTCTGCTAAAGAGCCCAAGAAATGTGCATATACAGTAGTAGCAAGCTTGAAACTACTCTCAGAACCTGTGGCTCCAAAGGGGAGGAAAGCATCACGAATTTTCATTATTTAAGAGAATGAAACTCTTGTAATAATGAAAACAAAAAATTTTACTTGACCATATCTTAGACATACATATAAACATCCTGTTAAACTAATGATTGAAGAACTTGGTCTTTCTAAATATACCAGCTCTCAGTTATGCTATATTGTTACTGTATTTCTAAAAGCCGATTATAAAACTGATAAAATCTAAACGAGTAACATTATTCTAATCAGACACTCTGAATACAGGAACTTTCCCTAAATCATATTCCAGCAAACAACTTGTTATTTCAATAACTGTGTAAGTTCCAGAACAATAAAATATAGGTATACCTACAGTCAGAATTTTAAGTGCCAAAGCAGTATGATATCCAAAATTCTGAGTAATCTTTAAGCAATTCCTGTGGGGAAGAGAATACAGTATGGCATTTGTGTGCCACTAATGTCCTGATATTAAAAATATAACATAATTACACAAAAGTAATCAAATATACAGCCTTTACTTACTCAACTACAATACATGACCATGAGAGCAGATTCAAATTAAATTAAGTTTAATTTAGTGCGAATAGAAGTTGTTCACTACAATATAATGTCACTGTACATTCCTATAAACAAAAGACTGGTGATCAGAATAGTTTCTCTTATATAGAACTGATATTTACCGTGACCCTAGCTTGGCTTAAAATAGGTTTTGACCTACAAAAGTCCAAAGAATAGTGGCTTCATTGCACATGTAAAGCCCCTTCCACATGAGGCAAAAAGACAGCGGGCACGGGCAAGCGAGTGAAAGTCTCTCGCTTTTTACCAGTGTTACCAGATCAAACAGTTTCTGACAGCCATTGGCCACTTATGTCCACAACCCACCCACAAATTGGTAACAGTGTTTGCCCGCAGTTTATTTGCCTCTCGTGTGGAAGGGGCTTAACTTGACTCGTATGCACTTTTGTTCATGCATTAAATTTTGGTATGCTTTCAAATATTTACTTATTATTCTCTAAACTTCATAAAACATTTCTTAAAAGAAACATACAGTAGTTCATATACAGAGTTGGAGTGATAATGTTGTTGTCATTTGATATGTCTACATTACAGTATTATATCCAATGTAATATAACTTAGAATTGTACAGTCAGTCCTTGCATCTAGTAAAACTTATATAATGAGGTCTTATTTATCTGGCACAATTGTTTTATCATTCTTGTAGAATTTGAGTTTGAATCATGTCTTCACAAAAATAGTACTATATAAAGCTAAACTATACCAATAAGTTACATTGAATAACTCTGACTTCTGTCATTCTGGTCTCAACAAAAAATCTGTATAAAACCAAAGGAAATTTCATACAGTACTTGTTTACATGTGACATACATAAATAAAAGAACACTCAGTGTCCCAGGAAAGTAGTACAGTTACCAAAAACAACAATTTCAGAATTCCTTTCAAAAAATGTAATCACAAATGCTTTAGCTTTCCTAACTGTCTCGGACAGGTGAGTAAAGTTAAGTTATTGAAGCATAATCAGATGCCAAGTTAAGGAGAAACATTCTGTACTGTACATTAAACTACAAATTGGCATTGGCATTCACTATGTTTTTAGTGGGACACCTCAACCCTAGACTTTCCTATTTACAATAGTTCTAGCTACAGTACTCTTTCCAGCTGGTAATAAATTCTTAAATCTAGTAACATTTTACATAGTCTCGCACATCATTATTTCTATAACATAACATCCATCTTAGCATGATTATTTGTCTTTTTTTTCTTGTGTTTTTCTTTGACACTTCCAATACCATATCGAACACCAAATTCCTAAATCATAAAGAATTAAGAATTATTTATGGCAAGTGTAGCATACATCCAACACTTTTACAATATCCTTATTAATACTGTATCAAGGAATATAATAAGCTTGCCATTGGAGCATTGTTAAATGTCTTCTGAAGCTCAATGTTTTCAGGTCATCTATGTTGGTATCAGTTCTGTTTTACAATGATAGAATACTTTTCAATGAGTTGCATGATCAAAACTGATATTTAAAATAAGAATGGAGTTCTATTCCCACCTTAACTTAGCACACAACACACAAAAACAAACTCTGTAGTACTGGTACTGAACTTAGAGACAGCAAAATCTGCCTGAAATCAAAAGCAAACACAAATAGCCATAACATCAATAAATTGTTTTAGGCCCCAGTTATCACATTGCTTCACAACACTACAGAGTTTCATCCCAAATAAAGAAAAGCATCAAAATACTAATTGCAGGAAACATGATCACGTGAAGAGATCACCAGCAGAGGGGAGGGGAGCAAGGCCCCCAGTACGAATATTGGGTAATTTTGAGATATCAGGAAGATTCTGTAGGTGAGCCTTCAATTCTTCCCTTACCTTTTTAACCTTAATCTGCTTCTGTCGGTGTTCCTGAAAATATGAAAAACATACTTGTCAGTTTAAATGCTGTGAATATACTGTGAGATTAAACCCGTTCTTATCATAACATTACTAACATACTGCTGATGTTTCAACTTAACCTCAGGATTAAATTAAATCTTTCAGTACGATGTTTTCGTGGGACTGGTGAAATAATGTACCAGAACGGTTGTGCAGTATTTATCACACTACCGCGGGCTGGTCCTTTGTATGTAGAATACTGACCGCGGCATGGCAGATGAGTCACACCACCACCACCACAAAACATAAACAACAACATGAATCTTGTGGATGATAATGACCAGTTTGTGGCTGCATTGGTCTTTGTAATTAATATTATTGAAGAAGAAAAAAGGAAAGACTACCATAGGCTTGATTTATTGTCCATGCTTGCATTCATGAAGACCACACGTGTACCCGTTACTGTGGGATGTAAACACAGTAAAATATCGACATCGTGTTTTCTACTTTAGGTGTGTTATTTGTTGTTTTTTCGAATATATTTGTATTGCAAAATTGTTTTCTGATATTAATCCACCTTTTTTGCTTAGAATTAATTTATATAAATACAATATTTATTGACTTGATTCTGTATACAAGGAATGGTCTTGGCTAGAGATCCCTTCCATCTTTGTCCTGCGAATGCCGCCGCGGCTCCTCATTCACAGAATGCTATTCCACCAGTCCCACGAGTACCTCGTACGCAGTGCTAGTGAGATACCCCCTTTATACACAAATTGATTTATAATATGAAATCTTAGAAATGCATGAAAACTGATATCAGTATGTGGTTATGAAGTAATTACCAGTCAATAAAACTGGTCAGACACAAGTAATATCTTGCTAGTTAATACTGTATTTTTTCCAAGACCATTGGGTCAATAATAAGGAAATATCCAGGGGGTAAGCACTATTAGGGTTTAACTTCATATACATGCACCTTGAGCTCAAACAAACATTCAGAAATAACTCCTAGCATCACTCCACTTGTCATTTATTTGCAGACTCACACCTTCCTGACACCTCTCACCTCTTTCAAACACACTCTGGTACACTTCACACCATCTCATTCATCCAGCTTATTACTTTTCATCTATGTTCTTTTCTTTTAACATTCACCAATTCCATTCTCTTCTGACCACTGTTCATAAATCATACCCTTCTGTGAATAAACTTTATATATACAGTATAATACTGTAGAGTAAATACCAAACAATATAGGACTTTTTACATTCCTTCCAACAACATAACATTTGCTAATATTTGCACTCATTCAACAACTTGATCACATGTTAACAATTTAAATCACCACTACCTTTAACTAGTATTGAATCAACAATTACCTCTAGTGTTTCCTCAGCCTGAGCTAGCAAATCCTTCTGATAGGCAATGTAGTCATGTAGCATCCGCGCCACTGATTTACGTGCTTCCATCTCCTCAGACAGACGCTTATTATATGCCTCTAACATTGAGAGAGCCTCCTCCACTTTCTGGCTCAGAGACCGGGCCGCATTCAAGTCTGCAAAATACAAACAAGCAACATTACTACCAGTATATTATATCTATATACAGTACTGCATAAACTTTGGGCTGATATTCATACACTACCTTGAAATATTGTATTGTATTGCCTAAATCCACAAAAAATATGTGATTGAAATACATTTTCTCTACTACAGTACAGTACTTTTTGGTTGTTCTAGAGCAAAATTTCTAAACATAAGAGTCTATGGACCCCAAGAGATTCATAGAAGAATTCCAAAAATGTATATTGGAATAGCATTAATTGTAGTACAGATGTCCCCCGCTATAGGATCGCCCGCTTTAGGATTAACTCGATTATATGATCTCTGCACTTTACTACCTGTGGCTCGATATATGCTTGTTTATATTCGGTTATATGATTGGTTCGCATGTAAACCATCATTTGTTTGGGCAGAGTTCTCATGAAGTATTTGTGGTATTACCTTAAGAAGTGGGTTGAAAATACCTTAGATGTAACCAAATTTCCTTAGATACTGAACTAAGTGATCATTTCAACATATTTTTAACCCTTGACACACAATATTTTTATGAAATTGTAATAATATTTTACAGCAATGCATTTTTCTTTTACGAAGACCCATGAAATAACGGAAGAATCGATAAAATTACCTTACATTGTCAAAACTTTACTGTAAAATAGCCCCAAATTACTCTAATCTAGAGTAATTACTTTAAAAATTAGAGCACTATGTTTGGGTGACCGACCGTAGCGCCACCACGCCAGCCAGCAGCAAACACTGTCAGTGTTTGCTGTGTGATTGCTACCTTCAAGGCGTATTATCAACGGTGCACAAAGCGACAGTTGCTTGAAGCAATCGACACTCCTGACAAGCACACGATAAAGGACTTTTGGAAACATTAGAAAGCCATCGACAACATCGACGCAGCTTGGAAGGAAGTGAGTCAAACAACTCTAAATGAATGCTGGCGCAAGATATGGAACGAGTGTGTGAATGACTTCAAAGTTTTTTCTACGGTAGTGTTCGCCGCCAGGAAAGACACTGTGAGTTTGTCACACCAGGCTGGGTTCACTGAAGTGGACGAGGATGATGTTATGGAGCTGCTAGAGTCCCATGAGCAGCCATTATCCAACGAGGAACTCATGGAGTTGGAGAAAGTACGAGCCAATAGTGTAGAAGAGGAAGAGGAGGAAAGGGAACCTGAGAGAGGACTTGTTGATGTCGCCACACTCCGTGAAGTTTTCGGTGGCATTGAACACTGCTTGGAGTTGCTGAAGGAGCGTGATCCCAATCCAGCTAGGAGTAACACAGCTGCTCATGCTGTAGGGGAAGCTCTGAAGGTGTATAGAGAGTTTTTTGACACCAAGAAAAAGCTGGCAAAACAAACCACCATCTCCAGCTTTTTCAGTTCTGCCGCCACCCGAGACAGTGTGTCAGCCAGTCCACCCTAGACGTCTACGTTTACAGCTACCCCACCCATCTCGGAGGACGAGGAGTAATTTGTGCCCCTGGATGTCTCAGGAGGTTGTACAGTTTATTTGTGTATTTGAGTGTAGAAAATAATTTTTTGGAACGCATTAATGTTTTTCCCATTGATTCTTAACTTCGATATATGATCGTTCGATATATGATCACCTTTTTGAGAACCTAACCCGATCCTATAGCGGGGGACACCTGTACAGTATTTCTTTCACAAGAACTAGAGTATACTGATTCTTGTATAAAATCAATACTATACAATCTTTAAACCTGAATACAGAGCTTGACATCATCATTTTTGCAATTAAAGCAGAAATTGCTACTATCAATTTTAATAGCTTTATCTATTTTGTTGAGAGTATGGTTGGAAAAAGGAAATCGAGAAAAAAAAAGTAGGGAACCACTTCTCTTCAGGAACCTTTATGGGACAAACCTCTTTCTCATAAAAGCCAACAACAGCAAATCAACAGTCCTAACAGTCTCCCAGTTTGGTAAAACAGTCTAATCATCTTTGTCACATGAAAGTTTACTCATCAAGATCAGTACACAGATAGTGCACAAGAGATATTTTGTAACCATGTTGATTTTAACTATCTTTCAAATCTCATTAATTTCCTTGACCCTGAGTGGGATTCTCTGGTTACTTTTACAAGAACACCAGATACCTTCACATACAGTTTCCCCTTCACAAGACACAGCTTTACCTTCCAGTTTGGTGAGGAGAGTTACATCAGACACTTCATCTGGTAAACTGGCAATCTTTTCTCGCACTACAGCATCAGATGTGGCAGCACTCTCAAGTTCCTGGAACAAAAAGGAAAAATATTTATAATGAAACCATGGTACAGTACTGTCAGTACAGTAATTAAAAAAACAATTACAGTAGGATCACACCAATAACGCCTAATTAGTGCCTGAAAAACACCGTTATTTGCGTGACATTGAAATACATGTACAGTATATAGGATTAATTGGTGTCGCCACCCCAGGATTTTAACCCACCTTTCCCATTTGAGGCTCTCCTATCACTACTGGAAATTATCAGATTGTTAAAGAAGTTAAAAAGTTGCTTGGTGTGATGATTGTTCCGTGGCTATGGAAGACATGCTACTGTGGCATTTGTACTCCGTCCTTGCACTACTCTTGAGCAATGTAACAATATTTTCCTTTTCCTGAAGCGAGTATGCACATTAGTAACGCAATAGTAACATTCCTGGAGACGTTGCGTTATTAAAAAACTTAATTTTCCCATAAGAAGCAATGGTAATAGTGGGAGTTGCATTCCTGGACAATGGTTCCGACCACTTCTCCCGCGCTCCTTACCCCCCTACCCTCAGTCTCCATTCACCCTAGCCCAAGGTCAAGGGAATATAGGCCTAGCGTGCCTTGTCACCTTGTGTGTGACTCGCTCGTTTTTAGTAATTACGAGTTAACCACCAGCTTCAACACTCAATCATGCCAGGTGGTGCATTTACAAAACGGAAGGCCATATCCTTCCATATAAAGAAGGAAGTTATTTCTCGGACAGAGAAAGGAGAAGAAAACACCAGAGTATGTTTAATAAAATGTAAACAAACTATATCACACGCTATCTCCCCCCTTCCCCCTACCACCTCCACCACTACGACACATGCCAACGACTCATTTCAGTCATGAGTCGTCTGCAAAAACCTTAATACAAATTGTTATATACATTTAATAAGCTTAATACGAATTGTAATACAAGTACTGTACTGTATTTACATTTGTAAAGTAACAGTACAGTACACTTCTCTTCACTTTTAACACTCGTCACTCCTTCCTCACTTTGCGCTCTGAGCGAGGCCGCGTTAAATCCAACTAAAAGCGTTATTTAATCGTATCCCCCCTATATATTACACAGCGTTAAATATAAACATGTTACTCAAAATCGCGTTATTCGAGTCAAATGTATACGTTATTTGAGAGAATCTAAACGTTATTATAGAAAGTGGTTATCTATTCTAACTTGCCGTTATTGCTGATAACGTTATTTTGGAATTTGTTATTGGTGTGAGCCTACTGTACAAACCTCTGACTTTATTAAACTACTAGCCAACTGGCCCTCAACTACAGTAGTACAGTATATACATTACAGCACAGATTGGATTGAATATGAGCAATAAGGGTCTCTAAAGAGACCAGAAACAAAATCAGACCTAAAGTTGCTGGTTCCCTGAAAGCAATTGCTTTGTCCCAGTCTCAATCAGAAGCATATGTTATGATCTGTCTAACACTACCACAACAAAAGTTTCAACAAAGTTTTGAAGCAGATAATAGCCTATGTAATTTGGTACAGCATGTAATGTGCTTGTACTTATGATGCGAATGGTAGAAGGGTACCGTTATATCTTTGAAAATATGCCAACTCCAACTCTCCCTGTCACCAGTCTAATGCACTAATTAAAACAGTTTCAGTACTAGAATCAGTACCTGTATAGCTTCTATCAGCTGCTCAGGCTCAGGAGGATCACTAGGGGGTGCAGCATCCTCAGGAGAGTGCTCAGTCACTTCACTTTCCCTTCTCACACGAGGCTCGCTGGTAAGTACCTGGACCACTTCATTGCTACTTTTGTGCCTCTTGCTTTTTGATGAGTGATGTTTTGCTGGCGAGGAAATATTACCGGTATTAGTTAAATGACAAACATTGTTTTAACCACTTGTCACTTAAAATTGCACTGCAAAGGCCAATCTCCATGCACAAACACTTATTATGCTATTCATGATTTATCACTAGAACAAATAATCTTATTATTAGTGCTTGCACAAACTATTTAGTTTGTATGTATAAGGTCAAGGAAATATATCTAGCAGCAGTGAGAGGGTTACTCTACTCTAAGCATCCAGATTATGAAAGAGTGAACAGTATCGTACCGTAGTATGTTAATTTTAAGGAACTAAATAATTCCTACAGTACCAAAGAGCATTCTGAAACAGTAAACTCTGTCAAGGCTGATAATTGGAGAAAGGGAGAGAAGGTAAGCTCTGACAGACAAACAAAATCTTAATTATTTGCAACAATACATTACTCCATACTGAGTACCATGTTTTGGATGGAATACTGTACAGTACAAGCAAAAGGTTTTGGAATGTAAGTGGCATCAGAACAATCATTTAGCCTGCTTGGTTGATGTATTTCTCCTAATAGTAAATCCCAATGCAACTTACAATGGTCTCGCTTCTTGCTCTTTTCCTTGACGTGGCTCTTATCTGAAATAATTAAGATGTGTACAGCATCACTAAAACTTATAGCCTACAAATATAAGCTTCAATAATCAAAATGTAACAGTTTTTGCATATGCATCCATAATCAAGTACAGTAATTCTGCTATCCTTTAGATTAAAGGCATTCATGTCTTAACGAATGCTATCTACAACACTTACTTAAATTTTTATTAAATAGTTTTACTTTATCCTCATCAAATACATTTCTCTCGTCCCACACTGTGAGCAGCCGGTTTAGTCCTCTCATTGACTTCTCATCCAATCGCAGGCCACCAAGGTGATCAAATACTTTGCCCAATTTGTTGCCAAATTCCTTGTTGTACTCCGGACCTTTCTTTTTGCTGTTCTGTATCACATCATTTGCCAGATACATGAAGGTCAGCTTGCGTGAGTCAGTTGCTGTGAAAAAAATATTAACACGTTTATTACCCTATTGATATACATAAACTAACAATTCAAACGTTCAAATTATCAAGAGTTACAAAGCATACATCCTAACTCATTACTTTGCTCTTTGCCATGTTCACGCTCAGTTCCCTCCTCCTACACACCCATCCAAACTCCTGCACTAACATACTCAGTTCCTTTTCTGACTCTGCTACTAACACCATATCATTAGCAAACAGTATTTGATTTAGGCCCAACTCTACCTCTGCTGCCCACCAAACTCAGTCCTGTCTCCATCACCTTAACATTTACCTCTCTTACCACACCGTCAATATAAATATTACACAACCATGGTGACATCACACAGCCTTGACGGAGTCCCATGTTTACTGGGAACCATTCACTCACATTACTTCCCACTCTAACACACATTCTACTGTTCACATAGAAACTTTTCACCCCTCTCAATAATTTTTCCCCCAGCCCGTACAACTGCAAAACCTTCCACAATCCCTTTCTATTAATTCTGTCATATGCTTTCTCGAGATCCATAAATGCCCATATTACAGTACTTCTTTACTTTAATCTAATTAAATACTTTTCACACACCTTCCTTACTGCAAATATCTGGTCCACACAACCTCTTCCTCTCCTAAAGCCACCTTGCTTTTCACCAATCACAGCCTCCATAACCTCTCTGACTCTTCTTATCAGCACCTTCCCATACAGCCTACTACACTTAATTACATAGGGCTTATACCCCTGAAACTCGTACATTAATTGGTATTTGTCTCCTTCCCTTATATAGAGATACTACACAAGCACTCACCCAATCTATTGGGACCTTACCACTGTCAAAACATACCATCAATAACTTTACCAACCATTCAACCATATTTCAGACATTCTACAGTGCATCCATCCAAACCTGAAGCTTTCCCTGTTTTCATCTTTCTCACTGCCTCCTCTACCTCCTTTTTACTAATTGGCTCTTCATTTAATCCCTCCAACCTGTTTACTCCATTTCCCCTTCCAAATGCAACAATCTCAGCTTCTCTATCCTTATCAAAATTTAGCAATCCCTCAAAATACTCGGCCCATCACTTCTCAACTGCCTTTTTCTTAACCACCATACCAGTAATAAGTTCTCGAGAACTTATCTAGACAATTGCCATTTTGTAGCAGTGTTGCCAGATCCGATTAGGTCCCAGTATTTTGTCCCGGTCAGGACCTGGTACTTTATCACGGTTATTTTCCGGCAGTTTACCCAGGTTAGGTCTCGGTAGTCTGATGCAGTCTAGATTAGGTTAAGTAAGGTCAGGCTAATTTTAAAATGCCCCATTAGAATATGCTCTATCTTGGTAATGGGGCATTGCATAAGAAAATGCTATGAAAAAGTGGGTATTAATACAGAAGTACCGGTACTGTGTTTTTGGCTAGGATCGCGCAGTGTTACCACATCCGGCTAGGTCCCAGGAATTTGCGCATCACTTTATGATAGCTTACACTAGTTAATCCCTGTAGTTTGTCCAGATTACGTACCGGTAGTCTGCTGTGGTCTAGGTTAGGTTAGGTCAGGTCAGAGTAGGTCAGACTAATTTCAAATTATGTTTGTAAATCGGGGCATCTCTGAGAGAAACACCATAAGTGTTTTAAAATGGTGTAAAATAGTGGATAATGATACTAAAATATACAATATAGTGAATTCAGTACTTCTGTAAATTTACCGAAGTGTCAACGTTAGAATATTATAAAACAGTGGGTAAAGGAAAAAACAACGTAATCCCAACCGGCAATTGAGAAGATATTTACCATAAGATCTCTATACCATAAATTAACCATACATACCGTTAATAGGTTCTCTATACCATACACTAACCATACATACCGGTAATAAGTTCTCGATACCATAAATTAACGACAGTGTGTGCGTGTTTCTTGTGATGTATTAGCCACAGTGACACCGTCTGTATGGACTGCTGGGACATATTAAGGTCGTCTAGCTTCTTCTTCAAACTGTCCTCGTTGAAACTAGCCATTGTTGTGTCCCTAACTACCCACCACAACCCCAAAAAAGATGAGTTAAATCGTGTTTGTTGTTAGCTATTTGCTCAATGGCCGTCACTGTTGCCATCAGGTTTGCTTCGACTGCTTGACGGAATTTCCCTAATTTAAGAGAATTTCCTATTTTACCTCAATAATTCCCTATATACTGTTGAACATTGGTGGTCTTTTCGGCACTTTTATTAGTCTAGTAGAAATTACCCTCTTTACTTTTGAACAATCTTTATATAATTTCCCTCTCCTTTTCCTGATCTATACTGGGGACATTGGTGAAATAATAGGATTCTGTGGGAAGCTCAAGTACTGGACTACTCCCTGCTGCTGTGGTCGCCTCCGCCTCACAATTTTTTGGTAATCGTGATTACTGATTGCTTTCAAGATAATTAATCGATTAATAATCGGTTATTAACTCCTTGTAAATTAATATAGCTATAATTTCTGCCGCCTTGTTGTATAAACCATGATCCATGGTATAAATTATCGTCGTCGTCGTCGTCGTCGTCGCCGCCGCCGCCGCCAGCACCGCCCCCGCCGCCGCCGCCGCCGCCCCCGCTGCCACACCCGCCGCCGCCGTCCCTTCGCCGCCGCCTCGCCGTCGCCACCCCCGCCGCCGCCGCCCCCGCCGCCGCTAATCAACTAATTTTCTTTATTAATAATTTTTTTTATTTTTTTTTTTATTTTTTTTTTTTATTTTTGTATTAATTATTATCGTCGTCATCGTCGTCGCCGCCGCTGCCGCTGCCTTCGCCGCCGCACCAAACGCCGCCGCTGCTGCCGCTGCCGCCCCCGCCGCCGCCGCCGCAACCGCCGCTGCCGCCGCCGCTAATTAACTTTTTTTTTTTAATTATTATCGTCGTCGTCGTCGTCGCCGCCGCCGCCGCCGCACCCGCCGCTGCCGTCACCGCCGGCGCCGCCGCCTTGCCGCAAGCGCCGCCGCTAATTAACTAATTATTTTTTCTTAATTAATAATTTTATTTCTTATTTTTTTTTAATATTTTTTTTATTATTATTATTATAGTCGCCGTCGTCGTCGCCGCCGCCGCCGCCGCCTCCGCCGCTAATTAACTTTTTTTTTTTTTTTAATTAATAATTTTTATTTTCTGAATCAGTCAAATTTAGGTCGTTCTGAATCAGTCAAATTTAGGTCGTTTTGTTTCTGCCCAATCCGTATCTGGACGACGAGAACACAGTTCTACGTATTTGGTCAGTTCTCGTCACTGAAACCAATCCTCCGCTTGGACGATCAGATGACGTCTTTGGTACCCCAAGCCGACGCTTGATGGACAACAAAAATACGATCGGGAGCAGCCGTGGTGTGAGGCATGCGGTATGTCTCTAATTTTGGCTCTAAAATACTTCAAGAAAAGAATTAAAGACTTCAAAATTCCCTAAAACATAGACATTTTCCTGCACCTGGTAACACTGATGGCCTTCCACCTCCAACACGTCACAATTGTCCCAACCCCTGCACTTTACACTTATCAGACCTTTATTATCTCACATTAGAACGATTTGTCAACCATGGTTTTATATTCTATGCATGAACTAGACGTATTAATAATGATTTCCATAAATGAAGGCTGTATTACTAACTATTTTATGTAATTAAGAACCAAACTCTATAACATCATGTTTGTTGTACGTAATGGAACGATGATATAGTACCAAAACATCACGTTCTTCCAGTAAAGAGCAGTCTTGCCAACCGTAGGGTAATCGCCCTATATGTAGGGCATTTCGACCTCAAATCCTTGTCTCTAGGGCGTAGGGTAATTTTACTGAATCATAACGAAACGTAGAGCGTTACAACATTTTGGTATAAGTGGTAACATATTTTGTAACATAAAAAATAAAACACTTAAAGTGCACATCTTAAAGTACAGACGTACGATGTATCAGTAATTATCGCGGGGAAGATTTTACAAAATACATCTAACTCGGCCAACACTGTTCCCCTGTTAAATCCGCTGGCGATCTTAGTTAGCCCGGTAACTAACTGAAGGGTTGCGTGTGAACGCCAGCGGATTTAATATGGAAGTAGGGGAACAGAGTGATGGCCGAGTTATATGTATTTTGTAAAATCTTCCCCGCGATAATTACTGATACATCGTACGTCTGTACTTTAAGATGTTATTATGAAACGTGCACCATTGAAATTGTAACAGGCACTTTTGGAAATAGAAAAAAAAAAAAAAAAAAAAAAAAAAGGGAAATAGTCGCCATATTTAGTCGGTCTCAAATTATATAGAAGGGCCCGACTGAAAGAGCATTATTTCTCTAGAAGAAATAATAGCAAAAACCCACAAGATCAAGATGAAAACAAATATATTGGTGTATGAGGTGCAAAATAAAGATTAAGATATAAGGTGCCGTTGTAAAGGCAATATTTCCCATCTACCATTGAAATTGTAACAAGCATTTTTTGGGAATAGAAAATTATAAAGTAAAAAGGGAAATAGATTAAGATAAAAAATATTTATATATAAGTTTATAAGGTGCCGTTGTAAAGTCAATATTTCCCATCAACAACATAACCAACTAAAGAGGCTAAACTCTAACTAATGGCGTATACTTCAAAGTGTTCACGATTATTGTAAATACTCATTATACCCGGTAGATCATGTAGGCTAACCCAAGCTGACTTAGATTTTTGTGAAGAGGTAAAGAATATGTGAAGGAGAAATCAAAACAGACGACTACTCGGTAATAGGCTGAAAAAACACAAGTAACCCAACACTAATAATGCATCTACTCTCATTATCCAAGCCTTCCATCATTTTAATGGCTTTTATCACCTTGAGACATTATTATTATACACCAAATATTTCTAATCACTCACTCGTCCTCCCTCCCTTACACATAACTTTGCTAGGCTATATGATCTCACTGGATATAATATTTGTTGCACATACCACTAAATTATCCATGTACAGTACTACTCTACCATTTTCAGTATGAATAGCCTACCTGAGGTTTAATGAAGCTGGGAACAAATGTAAATTTCTACTTACAGTACAAATACTTGAGGACAGAACAAAAAATACTTACAGTAGTCGGAAGATAATGTGGAGGGTAACGTTAGTGAGATACTTTTTCTGATAAGTGTATCTTTTTAATTAATCTCTTACCTATACATGTTCAGGTAACGTGAAGGAACTTAGTATTATTACTGTATAATGGGACAGGATTGTCTTTTGTCATTTAACATTTTTTGGTAATTCTGCATAAGAGGTCCACCTGGATTGTTCCCACATTTTATACATTTTCATGCATATTTTTACTTATTCTATTGATTGTTGCCCATAATATTGTGAGGAGATAACTTTTTTTTACCCTTACTTGACCTAACCTAACCAAACCAAACCAGGATCAAGGCAGACTACCGGGACCTAACCTGTGCAGACTACCGGGACTAAACATGGGCAGACTACCGGGACCTAAACTGGGCAGACTACCGGGACCTAACCTGGGCAGACTACCGGGACCTAACCTGGGCATACTACCGGAACCTAACCTAGGCAGACTACCGGGACTGTCCAATGTTTACAATGTCAGGAAAACACTGGACTTAGGCTCTGGACAGCTGAAATTTTCTATATGCTATTATACCAAAAATAAGTGCAACCTCTTAAATTCATTACACATGAACATATTACATTGTCCCCTTGTGAAATACAGTATACACAAATTGTAAATGTTTGCCACATGGACCTTTTATGCAGATATACCCATTTTTTAATTTAAAAAATTGTCGAGAAGAGAGTCCACTGCTGGCATTGCACTACAATGTTAAAAAAATACAACACTTTCTAGACTCAGATAGGGCTAGTCCTGGCCTACTTTCCTGGACACAAAATGAAACTTATGAATAAAGTATGCAAATGTAGTTTATATAAATTATATTACAATACAGTACTGGTAGTATATTGTGCTGGGGCAGTTACTAACTTCAATATTTCTGTCAAATTCAAGTCACATAGGCCTAAGCACCTTGAGTCCTCATAAATCAACAAAGCTCCAATTTTTTTCTTTAACACCTTGGTTTGATATATGAAGATTGCCTTTCAGTCTCACACAACTAACTCAAGCACTCCAACAAGTGTTTAGCTCTGGGAACCAGGAGGCTAATATTCTGGGCAGAAAGATTTATTCTTTCTTAATCCATATTCAGTTTATGAGTTATGTGTCTTCCCTCAGATAATATAAAAAAGCCAGTACATATTTACTACAGTACCGTACTGTGCAAAACTCAATCACACACTATCACTCACTCTGCTTAGTGCAACATCTTCCATATTTCACAGCACTTCAACTAATAATATTAGCCTTGGTTTATTACTGTATACTTTTCAAAATGAACAAAGTTCCCAAATAATTTCACTAATTAAGGTCATTTTAATCTTTGAGTTTTGCAGAGCTGACACTACTGACGAGACAGCAGAGGAACTGAAACTCCACCTTTTGCTTAAAACCTGCCACACTGCTGAGCGGCACCCTAACCTAACCAACCACAGCTCCAAGTTTCGTACTGAGAATACTGTATCTGTAGTTATTGTTGATATCTGTTGGAATATGTAGGAAATGTCTTGTTCCAGTAGTGCCATTAGCTGAGAGGCTGTGAGTAAATTACTAGGCTCATCAATTGCTGCATACACACTCACATTATCTATTACTTCCACTGTCTCACTACCTTCACTCTGATGGGCTGCAAGTGAACATAAGTAAGGGAGAATAGATTGCCTGAGGAACATTGGAGGTTCTTCAGATGGAGACCACTCTGACAGCACAGAACCAAGGGATTGGGCAGCTGTTCGTGCTACAAACAGGTTCTCGCTGAATATATTCATCTCTCCCTTGTCAAACAAACGATCGTCATTCTGAGGAAAATAAATAAAGTTTAACTGGAAACTATTGCAAACTAGAGTTAATTATTCTAAATATGAGTACAGTATTATTCATTGTTTATCTTTTCAGTCTCTGTTTTTTTTTTAAATACTTATTTCCTGTGTAATTAAAGAAAGGATTTACAGTACAGTAATCCATTCATAAACAAACTATTGTACTGTAATAAAAATAGAACTGTGAGAGGAACGCAAACAAATGCAACTTTATACCATCGCTTGTATCTGCTATGCTCCTTACCTGGGATAGTCCAAAACCTTGAGACAGGTCTTCCTTTAGAGCCAGTGTCACCAGCAGTGTCAGGGACTCTGATGTTCCTGTGGAACCTGAAGAATAAATTTTAGAGATCTTCACAATGGGCAGCTTACAAAATGAATGTATGACTTGGTGTGACAAGAAGATGATCAGTTAGGTGGGTGAACTGAGTGGACAAGGATGCACGAAAGGAGAGCTCAATTATGCAAGGAACACAGTCTCCAGTATTCTGTGTTGGAACACACAATTACAAGGCTTTACTTTTTACTGGGATCATTAAGATCCTGACAATGTTGAAAAACATAAATGTATCCTTCTGTAAATAGGGGTTACTGAACTATACTGTACATGTAAGTTCTGATTGATTTAAAGCTTATCTTATTAACTACAGAATACTACTTTGCTAAAATACTTCTTGGCTACTTACCAACAAGAGACTGATGGAATATACAAAATGTCTGCTGAACTTTACTGATGCTTACCAATAAAATCACAGAACTTGGGAAGGATTCTGGCAGGGTGAAGGGAGGGATGCATTGTATTGTTGAAGCATATTAACAAGGCTGTGGCCCCTTTCGCTGCTCTCTCTCGCACCTGACTCCAGTCATCCTGAAGCTCGTACACCACAGTCTCCAGCAATTGCTGACATGTTTCACCTGTTCAATTAGTCAATCAAATAATATGTAGGTTCCCCAACAGTGTCTGATTATGTACTCAAATATTATTCACCACCTTTGCTTATTAGTCTCATTCATTACTGTACATGCACACTGACTTTTTTCTTGAAATTCCACCCTCTTACCAGACACACTTGGGTGAGAGTGGAGAAAGGGCAAGATCCCAGCCACACCTTCTGCCACAACAAGACGTGTCCCATCACCATGCTCTGATCCACACCACTTCATTAAAACCAACACCCATGCACTCAATTGCTCCTTGAATAGTTCAGTTTGATTCTGGAAATAAATGCAGTAGATAGGATTATCATACAAATCAAATATCTCTTGATTGCATTAATTCATGGCCCAATTCACTATCTTTCCATAAGTTAACCATAACACTAACGTAATACTTTACACTTGGCCCAGAAATAAAGGCCAGGCAGTTGCGTAATATCGTACAGTATCCGGATGTTTTTCAAAATCGTATATTTGAGGGTGTTTTGAGGAGTGATCTATAAGAGCCATTATCCAGTGACATTGGGCAACTTTCAAGGTCAGGCATAAAATGAAAAAAAATTCCATCAACATGGGAATCTCAATTGAGCCATTTGTACCAAACAACTGTATAATAAACTGTAATGTAGCAACTGGTGGGAAGAATAAAAGAACATTTAGGTGAAACTGTAACAATTCAATATCATGAATAAATTCCAAAGATAAGCTTGAATATCTTTTAGTCTTTAAAAAGACATTCTGTACAGTATATAATTATGTAAACTAACTGTCATCTCACTTACCCTTGATAAGAGTGAATGGAGGGCTAACGAGCCAAGTTGTATAACAGCATCTCTTAACTCTATACAGGTGTCTTGTCTCACCTCAGATAGAGTCAATTTTACAATTGAGGAAAAAGTTTCCTCAGTAACTTCACTGCACACTTCTGGCCGAACGATAAGTTTATATAAATTTTGATACACTAGTGTAAGACACTTCACATTCTCCTCTCCACTCATCATTCTTGCCATAAGCAACATGAACATTTCAATTGGTGGATCTGGAAGTTTATGTGTGTTTTCCAAGACACATTCTCTCACTTCATAACAACTACTGGTGATAAGATAGTAACTCAAGCTCTGTGTTTTCAAGTTTTCTACAGGCATACACTCTAAAAGGAATTCTACTGCATGTTTCTTACAACATGTAGACCAGGGTTGGACATTTACAGCTGAATCATTCTCCAAAACAAGTGAGAGAGAGTCTTTGCTCATGATTTTCAATTCAGGAGATGTTTTAGGAAGCAAATGTTGAACACAGAGCACTGTAAATAGTTCTAAGGCACAACTACGTGTCACCAGACAGCAGTTTGAGTTTGTTGCTGCCCATGATATGCTTAGAATACATTCTACAATTTTTTTTAAGTCAAGAGATGCATTTTCAGGGTAATTCTTAAATAATTTCAAAAGGCACAGTAAGCAGCCATGAAGGTCATTTTGGTTGGTCAATGATGCCTTGGAACAGAGTTGACTTACTACACTCTGGAATTCACTAGGAGGAACCAAAGGCACAAGGGCATGTGAGGTGAGAGCCCGCAGCTGTAGCACTGATGATGAGGCACACTGCAGAATGGCTGGGGTGAACATTGCCAAGGAAACAGATGATGTTCGGCCCTCAACTGGAGCAGGAGCTAGTCTGGCCAATAGTAGAAGTACTGGGAAAAGAGCAGGTACTAATCTACCCTCTATGATTCCTCTAGCTCCAGTCTGTAACTCATCTTTAAGGAAATCAAATAAATCTGGGTACCGTCTAAAGAACACAAGAGCAGACACTGCATTCTTCCGACTGAGATCATCTTGCGTTTGCTTAACACCAAGCATACGAGTCACTAAAGCTGCAAATAACAGGGTGGCTGCGTTCCGTTCTGCCCACAACTTGCTTTTGTATCCTCTTATTGCTGCTTTAACTCCCTTTGAGACAAAGGGAATTATCAAATCGCCCAATCTTGTATCACGGTAGACAGACCTCAATATGTTGAAGGCATGAATCCTCGCCTCACTACCATCATACTGGGGTTCCCTTGCCAGTGTCAGTAATACTGTCATGGTTTTACTGAGACACGCTGCCTGATGAATATTTGGCTCTGACGACAACACAGCCTGGACAATGAATGGAACACCAGCACTGCGTCGGGTGGCACACAGTCTTGTATCACAATCATCTTGTATTAAAGTCATCACTTGTGTCAGCCATTCTTCAGGAAGTTTCCTGAGTTGCTCATCTTCACATTTCCACAACCTCTCACATACCCTTCCAAACCCAACATATGATTGCTCAAAAGCTCCCCTGTGTTTCGTTTCAAATAACTGTGTGAGAAAGTACTGGCCAATGTTTCTAACATTTGTTACTGACAGCATAGCATAAGGACTTGGAAAGAGTGGCATATCTTGAAGTAAATTCCCTAGAATCAAAGAAACTTCCTTTACACATCGCCAGGCACATAACAACAACATTTGGGCACTGACAGCCTGAGCCTTCACCAATTCATCAAGTCCAGAATTTTGAGTCAAAGAGACATCACCTTGGAATTGCTGAACACCAAGGGATTCCTGAAGAGCAGCTCGCAAGCTTTCTAAACTTTCAGGGTTGAGGTCCATAGGTAAGTGTCCTTCTGGTGAGGAGTTTCTCACCACTGGGGCAACAATTTCAGAAATTGTAAAACACACAGTCAGTACTTCCTGGACCAACTCAATCCATAGATTAATATACTTCTCTAATTCTTGTTCTGGTATATTTGCAAGCAACATTTTCAAACACAAAAGAAGGCCATACATGGGGCCTGATGCTGCAGCTTTCAGTAGTTCTCCTTTTGCAATTTTTACCTCTTCTTTTAGTTTATGCAATATATATTTGCATATAACCTCTCTAAAACAATGATTGTCAAGTATTTCAGTTGCATCCATGACTGTACAGATATGATGGACAGCTAGAGTTTGGGAAGAAAGATATTTCAAGATATATGCTGCAGTCATAGATTCTGGAGGCTTACATGATGAAGCTAAATCAAACACAGATGAGACCAGTGAACTTAATTTTCCTCGATGTTCTTCACCTAAAAGTCGGTGTTGGGATTGCAGCAGTTTCAAAGCAAGTAGTTTGTTGTTCTCAAAGGAGTCTCCCAAAATGGTAAGCAGTGTGTCTCCATAAATTTCATCATAAATAATTTCAGAGATACCAAGAATCTCCCCACAGCCTTCAATAATTATCTCCTGAAATAATTCCAGCACGGATAATGATGTACACCTCCTGGGAAAGTTAGCTGAACAAGTGAGGTTCTGTACCATCAGGGCAAATAGTTTTTTGCAGAATACTGCTTGTGTGTTCACTACTCTCTCATTATTCTTACTCAACTTTATGAGAGTTATTAATCCATCCCTTATTCTCTGAAAGAGTTTCTTGGTGCTTTTCACCAAATGCTGTCTGACAGGTGGACTCTGTGATGTCACACTGTACACATAATAATCATGAATAAGATCTAACTCAAGTTTCTCAGGTAGTTCAGTAGATTTTGGACTTTCACAAAGTAAGCTGAAAACAGCTGTTTGTACAGATTCATCATTGTGAGAAAGACAAAACACTATTATCTTATATGGTAAAAGACCTTTCCATACCATGGCACAATCTTCCTGATGTTTTGCTTTATACTTTTTGTGCCACTGAGAGGAATATCTACCTATTTTCACACACATAATTAGGAGGCAAAGCTTCTCACTATTTGAGTTTTCTGAGTACTGGGTGAGTCTGGCAACAGCAGTATCTAGGCTATCAGGACAAGTAAACAAGAGCTTTTTAAACAGCAATTCATACCCAAAAGCCTGCATTTCTTTGGAAAATAAGTCGATAAAAGATGACAGCCAAACAGACTGCCACTCAGTCAATGACACTTCTCTTTGATGTTGAGTAAAAAGAGCCTCCAACAATTCAGCAGAATGGCTTGCCATAGCTGGATCCTTCATGAAATGTAGCAAGTCATGTGGCAAGGTTGGGTAGAGTTCCAGTAAGCATTTACTTCCCACTACTGACACCATACAACTTACTGCACTGCACTTGAATTTCTGTGAATTGAGCTGTCTGAGGAATGTCTTGCATATGAATAGGAAATTATACTTGCTTTGCTGTTCATCGATAATATTATGTATCTTTATTAAATTCATAAATGTTTCTCTAGTAGAATGCTTCACACTATCCAGGAAGTGATCCCAAGCTAGCCATAAATATTCTCTGAAATTTGTCATAAGAGGAGAATTAAAATCAAGGGCACTTTTTAAGGCTACTGTTGTCTCATTTGCAGATTGTAAAGCCTCTAAAGTACGTAGTGTCCACTGTTGGATGAGTCTGATGGCACTAAGAGCAACAATACCATCACTAGACATATAACTGGGAGATACAGCAGCCTGAAGGATTTCCACACCCAGGACCACATCCCTCTGTGTAATGTAAAGGCTTTTACCGGGGGTAATACACAGGATGCCGTTCATGATGGAGAGTTGAGCTACATTAGGTAGGTAAGTAAACTGACCCACTCTATCCACTACCTGTTGCACCAGACTATCCATCTCTCCAAACGTCAGGATGCGGTGCAAGACAGCCACCAGTTGGCCACAGTTCACTCTTAAGTCTAGGGGGCATGTAGGATGACAGATAACACCCAACACTGTCTCCAGCAGCCTCTCTGCCTCCATTGTCACATCACTGTGTACTGCAGACTTGCTGTAGTGGTGTTGCAGGTACCAAGTGCTACTTTTCACCAGCTGTTGTATCTGCTGTAGAGTTGATGAAGTTTCCACAGCAGATGACTCTCTGCAATAAAACTGAGAATTACAGTCTGTCTATGGTATCAATTAGGGTTCACATCATATACAGTATATATATAAACACCAGTACAGTATAGTATATGGAGCTGACCTGACACCAGGATGGAGACACAAAGAAATGTAACAATTAACCATGGTTTAAGTAAAGAGGAAACCAGGTAGGTTTGTAAGTCTCCTGACACCATACTAGTAGTACAGTACCTTCAAGGGCAGCGATGTCTACCTCTACCATCTCCATCCATCAATCTACAGTACAATATCTACACTTAATTTTATTTTGGGAGGGGACAGTCATGGAACTAACCACAGGAAAAGCCACAAGGTACACCTTTTTTTCAGTGAAGGTCACCACATAAGGACTTCCTTCTTCCCTATCCCAAGGAAACCAGGTGGTGAGGACCAATGTAGATAGATATAGATATAAATAGATAGATATAGATATAAATAGATAGATATAGATATAAATAGATAGATATAGATATAAATAGATAGATATAGATATAAATAGATAGATATAGATAGATAGATAGGTATAGATAGATAGATAGATAGATCCCCGGACAACGTCGGGTATTGCTGCTAGTCTTACATAAAAAGAACAGTCATTAGGAAAGTCCCTCATTACAAATCTATTGATATAATATTCTGTGATTATTGAGAAATAATTTACACAGAAACTCTTACTTGAGACATTTCTCCCAGAGTAAGTTCAGTCCCTGCAGCATTGCTCTTGACATGAGAAAATGTAATTCCATAATCACACTGTTTGCTGCACAACTTTCACCCACTACTAGATCCTTTGCAGGTAAATCAATTATGAGTAAGTGATCCATGTTTTCTGAAAGCATAACCACACCCTGCAATAAGGATGTGGAGTCATCAGTATGTGACAAGGTATTGCGTAGGATTCTCATCACTGCATCCCGGTATACTCTTCCATGTGTGGATTTGATGGTTGGAAGACATCTGGAATAGTAAAAGCACGGATTCATTATACCACATGTACTTCCCAATACAAATGCCATAAATATACAATAGCTAGCCATATAAGGATACTTTATTGCCAATTACTGTAAACCCTGAAACAAATCAGGAATTATATTTTCACTTCAGTAAAACTATTACAGTATGTTAAAAATGTAGACAAGGCTTTTCACCTACAATTACTACAGAATAATTATGCAAGTTTTCCAAATAAACTACTGTATAAATATTTTTTTTTATCTTACTTCAAAATTTTGTTCCTGAGTGGCACCTTAGGCTTGAGCTGAAGAAGTGAGGAAAGCAAGAGGCAGATGCACACACTAGCACACTCTTCACAATGTAAAGCTGAGTCTGCCACCTGTAGTAAAATAAAAGCATACTGTATGTTTATTCCATAAAGCAGAAAACTAGAATCAAAGGCAAAATACTAGTTCATTGTAGCTAGTAGCTACCTGCAAAGTGAAAAAAAAAAAAGGTTCAAAACAAAATCATATCCAATTTTGTTTGAGATATCTAAATGTATTGCATTTGAAGGAAAAAGTACCCTCAAATATACAGTACTACAATGTTACAGCACCTTCTCAATAGCACCAATTTGTTCTAGGGGACTTTGAGGATGAACCAACTCCTTGTAGGCTTGATGGATCTCATCTTCAGCTGTATCTGCAATAGAAACATATATCATACAGTATTCCTACAAAATTCATCTTTCTTTACCTGAACTATACTGTACATCCAAAATTTGGCTTTCCCAGTGGTGACACAAGCATCCTTGATCATATGATCATACGACTAGGGGTTCCAGCTACTAACTCTCATAAAAATTCAAGGTTGTTGCCTACTATACTATACTCACTAATTCAATCTTCTCTAATCTATTACAAGTCATACTATACCTAACGACTGTACAGTATTCTGTTAGGCTACTCAAGTTAAATGCCAGACTGTATCGCACCTGGTGGAGAGTCTATAGTAAACTTCTCCATATGGGACTTGCGAATCTTCCCTCCCTTCAGCGTTTGCTTTCCTGTTACATACTCCATTTTGAGAACAGGTCACAGCTTCAAGTCCTTATAACTGCATCTCATCATAACCTCTCTACCTGGAATAAGAATAAAAACTGATGAAATTAAACACTGGCACAGATTTAAACAATGAGTGACTTTGAGTCTAAATACAACACTGTATCATCTATCAAATATGCAAGAAATGCCAGTAAAGAGAAGTTATTTGAATATCAGCAGGTATGATGTGCTGAAGGAAAATTGCTAATGAATGCCATGAAAGTCAATTGGTCCATACAAGGAATATGTTCATATAGTCAAAGAATTATATACTGTATATGATATATATGATCACATTTTTCTGTAAATCCTTGATAATAGAGGCACCCACATTTATATCATATCTGCAATATTGTCTAAAATTTATTTATTTATTTTTTCTTGTTGAGATGTTGAAATATTCTTGATGCTTGGGAGGAGGGTGCTTAGATATGTCACATGACACTTTTTATCTCAACCAACAAAATAATTACTCTATTAATGTACCATAATTAAAGTTGAAGATGATCCATTGACAGTGAAATTATTATTTCTTCTTACAGTATATTTCGACATTCCATGTTACCCTGTTTTTCTGTTTGAATAATTGAGCAACAGTACATTTTGACTGTTTGCCCTCCAGAGGTTGTCCCACACAAAGAGGGCAGGATCAAGGGAAATTGAGGGGAAAACACGCAAAAAATTTAATGTAATAATTACTGGAGCTATTATTTATACTCAAGAACAATGGTTCCCAAACTTTTTCTGGTCATTACCCACTTTTCATACATGATCCTTATCTATGGCCACCCATTCATAACCCATGATTATAGCCTAGTCACTGTCTACAATTCTACACTCAGTCGATGTAAATTAAAACTACTCTGGCAATATGTATAATTTTTGTAATTTTATTGATTCCAATTGTTATTTCATCTTTTGTGGAGTCATAACAGTATTTTCAAACCAAGGACCTTCCGAATGAAAAAGTATGGGTTATTGTTTTTGTCAGTACAGTACTGTCCCTGTAGTATACACAGACGGCAGTTACGAGCGAGCGAGCGGGAGCGATCAATGGAGAGAAACGTGGCCCTATTGTATCAAGTAGACGTGGCCACACTGGCAGCGTGCAATTATGGGCTGGCTTGAGGCATCCCGCACTCCAGAGCATTGTCAAAGAGATTGTCAGTTAACTTTTCTCACTTGACTGGCATGGGTAGTGCTTTGTCCAGCATGGATGTTTAGAAGTTAATTACAGAAGTTTCACTCACACCAGCCATCTGGGATGCTTCTCACCATCAACATTCAGACAAAATTCCAGTAACTCAAAGCCATATAGGGGAACTGGTATTATGTACGGTACTGGTTATGAACTGGTTATGAGGGTAACTGTTTGGTATTGGTTATGAACTGGTAGGTACTGGTTATCAACTGGTGTGTACTGGTATAGCCTATGAACTGGTTGGTACTGGTTATAAGGGGAACTGGTTGGTACAGGTTATGAACTGTTATTATGTACTGGTTATGATCTGGTATGTATGTACTGGTCTGTCTTTTGTTACTAGTTTACATTGGTCTGAGTGTGTGTAGAAGATAATGGTAAGTTTTATCTCTCTTTCTGATGGGAAAGTATGCCTTGGACTTCACCACCCGCCATGCTGGTGGTTTCGACCATGCTCGCTCGCTGTCAGTGTGGCCACTCCAACACAGCGACCCTGCTCGCCAGCTCGCTCACAACCGACGTCTGTGTGGCCATCGCCTTAGGTTACTGAATGGCAGGTTAGGCAAATTCTAGAGTAGTGGTTCCCAAATTAGGGGCCACGGCCCCCTGTGGGGCTATACCAGTATAGCAAAATTAATGGGACATGAGATCATCGAAATATTAAAATTTGTACTGTGCATTGGTGAGTCTTGATGATCTCTTGTCCCATACTTTTTGCTATATGACCCAACTAATTCTAAAACATATAAATAATAATTATTTACTTGTTTAACCTTCAATCCAGTCTCTTGGGGAGGGGAGAATCAAATATAGTTAAATATAATCAAATAAGAATTGGGAATGATGGATTATCTAAGAAAAAGTTTGGGAAAATTTGTGTTTTCCATTTCTATAGCTCTTCCTAAACTTTAACAATTATATTTCTAGCAAGCAGAATTAGAGATGCTGACAGGCCAGGTCAGGTTAGGAAAAAGACCTGGGCATGATTTTGGATTCTGGGTTGACATTCTCTAAGCACATCCAAACCTAAGTAAATAAAGCCAACAGTGTCCTCGGAGCCATTAAGCATACATTTACTGCTCTAGAATCCAAATCACTAGTACCATACACCAAAACCTTGAGTACACTTCAGTCATCTGGTCACCAATGCTAAAGAGGGACAAAGAAGCACTAGAATATGTCAACGTCATGCTACAAGACTATTCATGGGCCTCTCAGACCAATCTTATGAAGAATGACTCTTAATTCTGGAGCGGACATGATCCAGATGTTCAAACTGATACATGGCTTGGTGGAGACTAACCCAGCACCATGTAGTGAGTGTGGAAAGATGTTCATACAGTCTGCATTAAACACAGATAAACGGGGACACAGCTTCAAACACCAGATACAACACCAACCTAGACCCAGGGACAACTTCTTCACATGCCGCACAACGAAGCATTGGAACCGACTAACCCAAGACAACTGTTAGTGCAAATAATCTCAACATCTTCAAGAACCTACTGACTAAAGAATGGAAGAACCTAATTTTCATATTACAGTACTACCGAAGGAAGACCGCCCCCACCTAAGTCAAGGCAACCATGGAAGGTCTCGTTACCCGAAAGGGTATCTAATGACCTTACTGAAGGTGAATTACTGAAGCTGAAAGGTTATGTTATGTTAAGTTAAGTTAAGTTAGGTTTGGTGAGTAACTTCCTATTCTGTAGTCATGTTCAGTTAAACCAATCCAAATAATCACACAACACCATGGATATAAA
>JAWZYT010003092.1:17500-50000 GCA_034508575.1 Petrolisthes manimaculis | reverse complement strand
CACGCTAGCAACATCTGGCATCCCAACCACGCACGGGGACTCTCACTTCATTTTGCTACACTGTACACCCGCCAATTTGTTGACCCAAAAAAGTGAAGCAAGGGGCGGAGCCTATTACCCTACCCCCCATTGACTCAAAACATTGCCTCGCCCGCTTTACTCCCATTATAATAATTCTTATTTTCTCATATATCCTATGATCATAGCCAGAAAGAGACTTGAATTTGTTCCATATATGCAAACTTTTCCTAGGAGTATGAATGAAAGAATGAATTGATTAATGAATGAATAGTTTATTTTATGCAAAAAGTATAGTAAAAGAGAAGGTGATAGCTTACACACCAACCCACAGACCGTATTATAACGTTAGATAGAAATAACAACAAGTACAGATGACCACACGGGAATGGTAGCGTAATGTTTATAAATAAATATCGGCATATAAAAAAAGTAGTATAAACATTTTTAGCTACTTGTTTCACTTCAACTCGTATTTAATCGTATATTTTTTAATGATATGGATATTTTTTCACGATAAAAGTAATCCTCTATCATTATTCTGTTAGGTTACCAAAGTGCCAAGTAGATATTAAGCGAAATAAGTGAGGCATCAAGAAAAAAAAAAAAGTGTACCTCGGAGAAATGCAATGTTTTGGTTTGGAAAAGATAAGCGTGAACGGAGGTTGCCTGGAGATATTGACCAATCAGAGACGAGCATTAAAAATACAGCTAAGCCGTCATCTGGTCGTCCAAGCGGAGGATTGGGGTACCAAGACCGTCTTGGGAGCGCTTGGTTTCAGTGACGAGAACCAATGCCCTCTGGAATATAATATTCCAGAGGGCATTGCGAGAGCTGACCAAATACGTAGAATCTGTGTTCTCGTCGTCCAGATACGGATTTGGCAGAAACAAAAGAAAGTTTGTAAACAAAGTCGTAAGAAAATACTACAAATTTGTCTACTTTTCCTTCACTTTTCTCATATTATGAAGCAAATTTGTGTCCTAAGTTGCATGTATTATACACCAAAAGATGCAGAATTAAGAAACGAATAAGATGAGAGTCGTTGATTAGTGTCTAGATTCCTCCAAAGTACCCCAGGAAACAGGACCAGATGTGCAGAAACCATGGTAGCCTGTTGCTTGGATTGGTTTGAAGGGATCTTTTCCTCCAGATCTACCCATATACTATTCCCTTAAGGACCCTGTGATCCTGTATGAAAATTGGTGCCTTCATATTCCTCCTGACCATGCCATGAAAATAAATACTTTCATTTTAAGTGGTGTTTCAAAGCAATATTCGAAGGACACTTTTTATCTCCAATATTCTGACTACACTATGAAGTAATGCCCACTAAATGTGTATCTCACTTCTGTATTAAGGTTATAAAAGTCTCAATACAATATATAAAATATTTAATACAAACAACTTTATACTAACCATATCAATCTTTTGCTCCCTGTGTTATATATAAAAATATGAACACAATATATTAACCATTAAGGGTTATTATTGGTACATTAGAGTGCCTTGATTCCTCCAAAGTATGCCAGGAAACAGGACAAAAAGATTAACAAATATATTGGTGGCCTGTTACTTGGAATTATTTGGAGGAATCTGTTGCTCCAGGTTTACCAAGCAAATACTGTAACAGGGCTGGTTATCCAAAAATGATGAATTTGGAACCTCTACCACACCCTTGCCTGGGCCCAGTGGGGCTGACTTTATTCTCTGTGAATATTAGTTATCCCCCACAGGGCTAGAATAAAGATTGTTGTAGGATCTGGTCACTTTCTAGAGGATTTGACAAGATCTGCCCACATGGATTGAAAATCCACGTGAAGTGTACTGCAACCGGAGGCCTTTTTTTTTCCATTGCTGTGTGGACCGCCAGCACACAGGGGTGCATTTCCCTTTGCATGCAGCAGTGTAAACTCCCTCCCACTTATGGTCCCTTCAGGGCTGGTCTCATGGAAGGTACGGCCTCACATGTAGCTCTTGTGGTAACGTGGACTTGGGCCCACAGCACTGGCTGTGAGATCAAAGCCTTTCACCCAATCTCCCTGGTGGTCGGAGGCCCCCAGACTCCCTGGTCCAGGAAGCTCTGGTCCCATTTCCTTGGGATGTGCTTCGGTAGCCCAGGCATATAGGGCCAGCCCCTCCTTTATTTTCATTTGTTTTATACACTGTGATCAGAGTGTACCAGGGGTCTGTGGGGCAGGAGGCCATTCTGCCCCGGGAGAACATCAACAATCACAACCTCATTTCCTGTACTGTGTTTTTTGAGTTGACGTTTTTCTCTTATAACTCATAAATGATAACCACTGAGTAAGAGGAATGCATTTGAAGTATTTACTGTCCATGTTTAATATTATCACAGATAGTCCATAATTGTTACAAGTTAGAGAGAGCACCTATACAGTTGGCAGCATAAATTTGCTTAATTTCCACCTGCAAATGTATGATCCTATATACAGAGATGACATACATATTTCTCACATAGTAAGTTATATATTCTGTTACAACAGAAACTGGTTTAGAATGTAACTTTATCTGGTCATATTAGCATTATTAAGTACAGTACATGAGATGGATGCGAATTTATGCTGCCAGCTGTACATCTGGAGAGAGAATAATGAAATATCAACAGATCATCTTACTTAGACACAACTCTTTCTTCTTTCTGATTATCATACATAAACATTCTAATTGCACACCCACCCACACACAATAAATCAAACCCCAAGTAACAACACTAACAAGCTGGAAAAAATAATATAAAATAACACATCTCAATATAAGCCTCAAGGCCTAGGATGGTATTATTAAATGAGAAAAAGGCTCTTCGTCACTTAATTAACATTACAAAATAATACAAATTGTGCGACAGAGATCTTTTCCTCATTTAATAATACTGCACCAATCCTAGGGTGGTGGTCTTTCATTATCAATCAATCCATGTGAAATCTTTTTTCATATTCTTGTTTATCACAGGTTCTATAAGTACATTACACCCAGTCTTTAGGATTCTTGAGAACTTCTGTTATCTTATATTCTGGTGAGCCTGGTTCTGGCTGGTGCATGTATTCCCATCGCTGCAATCAAATTAATTTATTATTATTATTATTATTAATATTTTATTATATTATTAGTTATTATAACAGTACTTTATTTTTGTAATAATAATACTGTACTGTACTGCTTCCATCACATATATATACTCACAGCATGGAGTGGGAGTGACATGAGTATACTTTCAATACGTGCGTTGGGAGTAGCAAACCCAAATTTGGTCCCACGATCATAGACCAAATTGAACTCAACATAGCGACCGCGTCTGAGGAGCTGCCAACGCCTCTGGTCCTCACTCACTACATCAAGCTTGTGTCTCTTTACTGATGACATAAAAAAATTGTGTTGGATAAATAAGAATGCATTACTTAATATATTATAAACTTGTGTTTCTTCACTGACGACATAAAAAAAAATGTTAGATGAAAGGGAATACATTATTAAATAAGATGTTATCAACTACTGTATATTATCAATTTATATATCAAATTGCTTTTTTTGAGAATGCAATTTGTCATTCAATTCATACTGCAAAATAATAGGAATTAAGTGACGAAGAGAATTTTTCCTCAAAGATATAGTTTAATAATACCATACTGAGCAATTCTTTCCTCATATAGCATATTGTAATACATTTAGTGAGGTGCATCATCTTATATTAACTTTACCAAGGGGAAGGTAGGAGGGGATGACAGCCTCTGCACAGTCCTTCACAAAACCAAACACATCCTCAGGTTTGTCTGCCTCTAAATCATCAAAGAAGATCCCTCCTACACCCCGCCTTTCCCCTGTTCAGGAAAGCAAGGGAAAAAGCATTAATTTTTTGTGGCCATAATTATTACCAAATATGAGGAATTTTTTGGATTATTACAAATTATTTTATTTCCAGGGTAGACATTCACTCCTCTCCTGATTTTCAATTACTTGTAAACCCTCAATATACTGTGCATTGAATAAGTACTTGACAATATTTACCACTTCATTGTACACTCAGTCCCAAACAATCCTATAAACTATTTATTATCTGGAACAAAACTTATTTACCTCTGTACTTAAAGAAAAAGTAATCATAGCACCTTTTCTTAAACCAGAGTATTATCTGGAACTAAATTTTATTAATTAACCTCTGTACTTAATGAAAAAATAATCATCACCATTTCTTAAACCTATACACATAATTTTAACTGGAACAAAACTGACAAACCTCTGTACTTAATAAAGAAGTAATCATCACACCATTTCTTAAACCTTGAATAATAGGTTGGGTTGTGTCGGTCACAAGCGCCCTTCAGTGTACCATGGAAGAGCTTCACATCGTCTTCTACCAGATAGTATGGGGTGAGATCTGTCCCTCCACCAAACCACCACTGCAAATAGCACACATACACAATCACCACTAAATGGGGTGAAAACAAATATGGACACGTAAGACGCACACAATTACTGTACATGCAAATTTGGACAATAACACATACACAGTCACAAAATGCAGTGGAAACAAGCTAGGACAGTGACACGCAAACAACGCTGTGAAAACATAAAGGATTTTATTCCAGGATAGGGTATACCATTCAGTGGACTGTTAAGAATGTTAATTATTGCACTGAAAACCAAGAGGAGAAGTCAGCAGCTCACATGTTTATTATTTCCATCTTGATCCTGCATCTCAAAGTAGCGATAGTTAAAGTGGATGGTGGGGACGTGTGGGTTGCGGGGATGGATGACTGAACTGATTCCCGCAGCAAAGAATGTAAACTGCTTGTCCTCGGGCAATGTTTTACCTCTGCCGGGAAAAATAGAAAGTTTAAGTCATGTTCATTCCCAAAGTTACAAATGAAATATAGAGTTATTGTCATGTTATTTCCAAAAGTCAGTCATTCAGCCCAGCTCAGACCATCCAGTCAGTTAGCCTGTCTGTTTGTCTGTGTGTATCATAATTATGTATGTGTGTGTATGTGAGTACAATACACTATATACTGTACCAACCTTGCTCTCATACTGGCTTGAAGTTGTTTAGACAGTGGTGCAAACATAACAGTGATATTAACACCGGCTTTTTCAAATGTAGCCCCATCCTGAAGAACACAGGTAATACCACCGCCCTCCTTGGGGTTGTGACGCTGCCATCGGTCAACAAGGAACTTCTGTCCTACTTCCTCTCTCTCCAATGCTCGGCAAAACTCAGTCTAGGAGGAAGGAGAGACTATTATTAGTATAACATCCAGGTGCAGTGGAAATGAGTTACTTGAGAGGAACATGTGGATTTATTAGGTGGGATGGAGAAAGAAATGAGAGTGTGTATTGAGAGATGTGGTATGAGTGAGAAGGCAATTGGTATTTAATGTGGATTGGTTGAGAGTAAAGCGTAATCATTTTCCAAGCTACAGGCAGGCATGCCACCATTATTATTCTTCATCTGGTCCTGTAACTCCTGTTTGCTGGTATACTTATGGAAGAATCAAGGCACTTCTAATGTACACTTGGATACCACAGTCTCTAGCCCACCTACTGTGTTGAAGCCCGAGATATGAAGCAGGCAGTTTCTGGAAAACAGCCCACCCAAACTATCACGAGACAACCACACACATTTTGAACCAATTGAGGCTTTTGGGTGGGCTGTCGTCCAGACCCCACCTGCTTCAGACAGCCCACCCAAACCATCCTGAGGTCACACACAAATTTCGACCCAATTGAGGCTTTGGGTGAGCTGTCGTCCAGAAACCGCTTGCTCCAGATTTTGAACTTCGACTCAAGTGGGCTAGGGATTATGGATTGCAACTGTACCAAAAATATATTATAGTACAGTACAATATAAGTATCCTGTTAACCTGTATTCTGAGAATCAACAACTCCATCTTGGTCTTGGTGTCATCTTGGTTGGCTTCTAGTGTGTCGAGTTGTGTGATTGGAGCGGCCATAAACTGAGCTGTATCAATGGTGGTCGTCTCCTTCTGGGCAGCCGACACATGACCTCCCCCAGGCCAGAAGCTGTACAGGAACACCCCCCCGGATACCACCAATGACGGACCAACATATCTGATGATTATTATAAGGAAAAATTATATAATGATATTTAAGAAATTCTATAGATATACAGATATATTGATATACAGGAGCAGGATGTTCAAAAGATTATAGCAAGTTGCCGCTACAATAACCTTAGCGCTCCATTAGCCATCATATTTGATCGTGAGTTACGAGGTCCACTAAGGTTATTTTTCAACGATCATAACAATTCTCGTAGCTAACAATCAAACCATCTTAGCAGCCAGACCATTTAGTAAGGATGGTCTTCAGTTATCGTAGCGCTACGAGGTAATATGGTGGATGGACGAGTCTCCAAATTCCAGCAAAAGATTTCTCCTTAGCGATTTATGAGAGTTCTACGAGGATCTCGGCCGCTAAAATAACCTTAACAGCCGTTATATCAACTATATATTAGTTAAAATTATTATTTGTATAGACAGAACACAATTACAAATTTAGGTAAAAGAAGAGAAGTACTCCGTTCACTATAGGCCTATTGTATATTTTAATATCATTACCCAATATTTTGGACCATTCTAAGACACTTTTCATATATGGTGTTTCTCTCGGATATTTACAAACATAATTTGGAAAGTAGTCTGACCTAACCTAGACCACAGCAGATTAAGGGGACCTAACCTGGGCAAACAACCGGGACCTAACCTGGGCAAACAACCGGGATATAACTGGTGTAAACTATCATAAAGTGACCTAGCCAGATGTGGAACTGAGTACTTCTGTAATAATACCCAAATTTATCATATCAAGGAAAAATATAATAATATATTGATGGTAGATATATTTTAGGGTAGTTATTAATTATTACCAGTAAATATCTAACATTAATAATAATAATAATAATAATAATTACCTAACAGCTTTGATGGTACTAGGTGTTTTAATGGCTGCAACTGTGGTTATTGTTCTTCTTAAAGCAACACGAAATAATTGTGAGGCCATAATGCACCTGAAAATTATAAATAAGATATAAGTAAGATATAAATACGAAATTAACTTGAAATACTAATAAATATGTTTGATCGAGGTAGTCTAAGTTAACTATTCTAACATTACAAAGTTTCTATAATTAACTTAAATTATTTTGGATGTTAAATAAGGCTTGTCAACACGAAATATCATCTCAAACTCAATTATTTGTGTTAATTATTTTAAACCTAACTTACACATTTTTTATCTTATCTGAGTGAATAACAGCTTTTGGAGTATTTATCAGTAATGTCTTTTAATTGAGTTATTTTTTTATGACATATTTACAAGCTGGTATAGAAAATCAGTCCAGTAATTCATATTTAGATATTTATGGTATGCAGTAATTACCTTTGATTAAATAATAATAAGAAGTATTGTGCATCCAGTCACGTAGAACGGTAGAAGATGTACTCAGCATTGCCAACTTGCCAGATGAAACAAGCTTCACGACATTTCCCCAACTTCAACATCAACATTTCCATTTTTACCTCAATAATTCCCTGTTTACTCTTGAACAGTGACGGCCTCAGCCACTAGAGACCCTATCAGCCACTAGCTCTTTAGTTCTTCAACTGTCTCTCTTTTTTTCCTATTTCCTTCCTGCTTACTGTCTCACCTCTCTATTATCTTTGGTAAAAGTCTAGCGCCGGACCATAATCAGGTTTGGACTGAAGGATTGCAGATTGCAATGTTTTATAGTGTTTTTTTAATGCATTTATTGTTCAAGGCCGTCGCATTTTAATGTTTGGGGAGATACCGCGCGCCCCCTGCACCCCCAACCCAATCTCCATAAACATTTAATTTTCGCCATATTTGAACTAGATTCGTCGGAAAAACACTACAGAAAATTAAATAGAATTAGTCTGACCTCACTTATCTTTTTTGTGGCGCTATATGACCTCCCTGTGGCTACTCCTAAAATCAATCCATCAATAAATTAATCAATCTTAAACATTGAGGAGCGTTTTAAATTGGTATTTCGTCAAGGTCTCTCATCCCTCTGATCTGTCTCGTGAACGACCTCTGAACCATTTCCAGTTGTTGGAATTAAGTCGCTCCTCTTGTAAAAGGCGACCACAGCTGGCTGCAGTAGTCCAGCAGGAGTTGTATAATTTGTATTATAATGTGTTCCAGAGGGTCAGCAGCTACATATTGTTTGCGGTTCTCTGGTGGTGAAGGTCCTCATCAACACCCACCCCACATCCCTTTACCTTTTAGAAGAAATGGGATGAAAGTATATATATATTTTTTCCTTTGACAGCTAATATGAATACATCCTAGGTGCTGTGTTTATCTAAATATACCCACAGTATATAAATATATATATATATATATATATATATATATCAAAGTACTATAAGAGCTAAAATGAAAATGTACTGCTGGAAAGTTATCCCCAAGGATGAGAGACTTTTTTGTTATAGTCTATCATCCTTGTTGGTTATCCAACCTTCCAGCTTTTTTTGGGTAAAATGAATAAAATCTACTACTGAGTTTTCCTCTACAATGTTGTCAAGTATGGAGAATTTTTCCTAGACATGAATAATTAGCGGTATATTATATAAAGATTGTTCAAGAGTAAATGGGAACATTTCTACCAGACCAAATATAAAAAATATGGTAAATATACGATTATCTTCAGGAGTAAACAGGGAATTTTGGAGGGGAAAGGAAAATTCTGATGTTGAAGTTTGGGAAATTTCGTCAAGAACACCTGGGATCATGGAGGTATAATCTAGATTATTCCTCCATGCCTGGGATCTTGCTCTTGCTGTTATAGGTAGCCTACCCTGGGTGTTTATTTCAGGGTCGGCAGTTCCTGTAAATTGAAATAAGAAAAAAAAAAAAATACCACGCATAGCTATTCCTCTCTACTTCTTGCATACCATATTTTCTCCAACAAGAATTCCTGCACAGGACCAATCACGCTCGAGTGGCACCAATCAAGGATATTATCCTATTATCCTTGGCACCAATCATCTCATCTGTGATCTGCTCACACAAACCTAACAGCAATACCATCCATTCCAATTAATGATTCCATAGCATCCCATTTCAGACAAGATGATCTACATCATATCTGTCTCAGTCATACTTCTCACATCTTTATCACATGTTCTACAGTTTCATTCTCACCTGTGTCACACCCAAGGATAATATCCTTGGTCACACCTCTGGTATACCTTTCTTATTGGCGATTCACACCATCTATAATTTACTGCATTCACCTTGAGCCCTGGGTTCCAAAGAGTAGTTCACCACCCAGACTTCCTTCATACCAGTTCACATACTGTGGACATTCTCACTCCTTAGTCCATAGTGTCCGACTCCATACCAGTTTTTGATCCATGGCATATAATTTTTCCACTCTCTTTTTTGTCACTTCTTGGCAATGGTAACACTGATGACTGGGAATCTTCTCTCCCATTTGGCAACACTGACCGGTGAGCTCGTGTACCTATCTTCTCCCTCCCAGCGTCATGTCCCAAGTGTAAACAAAATCCTCATAATAACATCTTTACCATGGCCACAGCAGCATATAATTATGTTGTCACTGCCCATAAGCCCACTGCAGTTACAGCATGTGCCACAGGTATGTATATAGATATATATAGTGCCTATAAATATGTATAAGTGTGTGTATTATATGGTCGTTTTCCAAATCATCTTGAATCCTAGAACAAATAAATGCTTTTCCGTTGTTTAGAGTACCAGGTATATATATATATAAACATGTATAGTGTGTATATGTATGGTGTATAGTGTGTGTGTATATATATATAATAGTGTAAACTGTGTTTTCAAATAGCTATCTATCTTTCAACACAAAATTAATGCTACTTCGTTGTGTCGAGTTGCTGAGTTTCGTATTATTCTTATTATATGTCTGGTGTTTATTATAATTTTCTTATCATTATGTTATTGATATCTGAAAATTGGTCTGACACTTTTATTTATATTTTCATCATTAGTTTCATGCCGGTATGATTGTTTTTCTTGTAAGTTAGATTTTGGGTAAAGTTGATTGTTTTTTCTCGTGGATTTTGGGTAAAGTTTCTGTTTATGGTCACCAGTCATTAATAAATTTATCACCATTCTCATTTTCGTTTTGTGCTTTTTTCTGGTAAATATGGAACTGATGATTGCTATTTTTGGGAGACCTTGAAAATTTGGGCTTTTTGTCTACCCTAAACCAAACTAAGCTAACCTAACCTAACCTCTCCTAAACCAGCCTAATCTAACCTAACCTTTCCTAACCTTATCTAACCAACCAATCAACCAACCAACTTAACCTAATCTAGCCTAAACTAACCTAACGAACCATGACAACTGCATCTTTTGGTCCTAACCTGCTGGCCTTCCTATAGTCCTATTGTAACCCATGGATAATTTGTTATGCAAGAATATCCGTGGTGTTGATGATGGCTCTGTTGTTTGTCTATGGATTTATCATACCGGTATCACACCATCGTATGCACTATGAATGTTCTTGAATATGGCCCATATTATTTTAGGTCACCTGACATCGGCAACAGACCTGAACCTTGTAGTGGCTCGGAACAACAGAGTGGAACTGCACCTTGTCACTCCAGAAGGACTCCGACCATTGAAGGAACTAACCATATATGGCAAAATTGCTTGTATGCATCTCTTCACACCAATGGTATGTACACACTGGTATTTATCAACCTCATGTTTGAGATGTGTTTGGTGGTGTTGATGCTGACCTAATAGTTTCAAAATTCCTGTTATTAGAATGGGAATTTTATGCATGTCTTTCATATTTTATGGTGTAGGCAGCAGTAAAAGCCAAGTTGCCCAGTTAAAACTATTAAAATATGAGAATATAATTTTGTCTATATCTAAATGTAGTGTGCCCTTATTGAATATTATACAAAACTTTTAAGGTGATGCCTAAATATTACATTAGATTGGCACTATCCCAGCATAGTGAACTTTGACCAGTTACAATTAAAGACATTTATAAAAAGGATTGTTTAAGTACCGTACCCAAATTTGTGTATGCCATACAATAGTGAAACATCATGTATAACACTGGTTTTTCATACTATTTACAGAATGAGAGCAAGGACCTGCTCTTCATCCTTACCACTCGTTATTGTGCAATGATCTTGGAGTGTGTTGGTGATGGAGAGCAACTTGAAATTCTTACCAGAGCTCATGGCAATGTTGCTGATAAAATTGGTATGTTCTTCACTGGCTGTCTTCCTGGCATGACACTTTATTAATGAGAGTTATATTTAAAGATTCTCATATTGTAGGAGGTAGTCACTGGAAGAGCAGATATTGTATTGAATTATATACCATATAGGAAATCACAATAGATATAGGCTACTAAGAAAGTTATAATGTATATTTATGATGCAGGCAAACCATGTGAGACTGGCATGATTGCCATCGTGGACCCTCAAGCGCGTTGTATTGTGCTCAGGTTGTACGAGGGACTCATTAAGGTTATACCCCTGGACAAGGACAACAGTGAACTGAAGGCTTACAACATAAGGTGAGACTCAGTGTTGATGCTTAATATAAAAACTAATGAGAACATGATTTAACAGATTTTTGTTTACCTGACTTGGGAGTTTGTATTTTTTAATCATTCATGTTTATTAAAGGGAGAAGTGTAATTGAAATACTTATATACTATTTTGTTACAGAGTTGATGAGCTTCAGATACAAGACATAGAATTTTTGTATGGCTGCTCCAACCCAACTATCATTGTTATATACCAAGACACTCATGGTAGACACATCAAAACTCATGAAATATCTCTTAAGGAAAAGGAATTCTCAAAGGTATTTTACTTGTACTTTGTATATATAATATGTATATTTGTGTAATGTTAATATTTTTTTTATTTTTTTTTTATTTATCTTTCCTGGGTGTTTGTATAATATTTTATCAATGGTAAAGTAGTGAGTATGAACTTTGGCCACCCTCTTTGGGGGAGTTCCCGGGGGGAACGAGGCGTCAGAGCTATAGATAGATGAACTTTGCCCTTCAATTCTGTGGGCTGTATATTAGAATACTCAGGTACTAGTTGATAATAAATGGATAGCCACCAGTGTACTGTATTTTCGTCCCTTAAAATCTTATAATTTTTACTTGTAGATGCCGTGGAAGCAAGACAATGTGGAAACTGAGGCCTCGACCATTATTGCTGTGCCTGAACCATATGGGGGAGCCATCATCATTGGCCAGGAGACCATCACTTACCTCACCGGCACCTCGCATGTCACTGTAGCTCCAGCTCTCATCAAGGTATGGTGTGTCAAACCTTGGTTGATGATTATCATTCTGTCTGTCTCCTTCATAGAAAGAAAATTGTGTGCAAATGACTTTCAATCTTTCTCTAACCTCTATCTAGGTCTTAAATTGGACAGAATATATTGGCCACTACCTACTGAGCTCTAGCACTCACAAGGCCCAGTGGATCCAACCAGGAGAAAGTCAGCATAAATATATGAGCTTTGGATTCACAACTTTAATATTGGATGTGAAATGATGCTAGAATACTAAGAAACATAGTGCATGGTCATTCAGATGGACAGAGATGTATGGATAAGGATGAATGGTCAAGCAGATAACAGTTGATAAATGTTAAATGTTACCTCCAACAGACAAGCACCATTGTATGTTATGGGAAGGTGGATAACAATGGTTCAAGATATTTGCTGGGAGACATGTCAGGCCGCCTCTTTATGCTGCTACTCGATAAACCAGAAGATCGCTCAGAGGCAGTTGTGAAGGTAGAACTCTTGGGTAAGTACAGTACCTGTGTCTATAAATATTTCCTGTACTTGTGTTTGATTCAATGTAGTGTGAATGAAAAGGCATTGTGATGATGATGATAATTGTTGAAATGGTTGTATATAGTAAACTTGATAATTATGAAGCCATTTTACAAGTTCTAGCCATTCCTGTCTTATTGCATTTCTTGTGTATGACTCGGACCCATAATGTCTGTTAGTGATGCAGGGAAGACAAATATTCCTTAGTATCTGACCACAAAGACTAAGTAAAATACCTCCCTTTTTTATACTTGGACTGTGTATTTTAAAGTTGAATTTCCTGAGCATATGCACGAGAACCACTCTCCTGCCGTTCACAGGAGAGACGTCCATTCCGGAGTGCCTGACCTACCTGGATAATGGTGTAGTGTTTGTGGGGTCAAGACTTGGGGACTCGCAGCTTATCAAACTCAACTCAGAAAAGGATGGAGGCGGTCAGTACGTCACTGTCATGCAGACCTTCAATAATCTTGGACCTATTGTGGACATGGTAGTGGTGGACCTGGAGCGGCAAGGACAGGGACAGCTGGTCACTTGCTCAGGTACCGTACATACTGAAATGTTTTATAATTTCTTTTTCTCTGATATTGGTGAAGTAAAAAAAAATGAATATTATTTAAAGTTACTAAGCATTAATAAATATTTACTACAACAGCTGAAATATCGTAAGAATACATCAATAAATTGGCTAAGGGAGAAAGTGGAGTACTGACAATATTTCTGCTTGGCAATCCTTTATTTGGTACTTGAAAGTGAAGGGGACTGGGAATTAATAATTGATATTGATTAAACTTAATTACTGCTTCCATATTTTCAGGAGCTTTCAAAGAGGGTTCATTGCGTATCATTCGCAATGGAATAGGAATCCATGAGCAAGCTTCAATAGAGCTGGTGGGCATCAAGGGAATGTGGTCACTAAGTGTCAACACTCCCAACACTCACAATACTATCGTCCTCTCTTTTGTTGGTCTAACCAGGTAAACTCTACTTGAAGTTGTGATGTACTGTACAGTAATGTACTTAGATTTTTGTCAGATACATTATTGTAGTCTGGCATATCATTCTTGTGATATTCTGCATATAAACTGAATGATTTTTATTGCTTTTCTGTTTGGTTGATTTTTGTTTACCATTTCCTCAGAGTACTAACCTTGAGTGGAGATGAAGTAGAGGAGACTGAGATTGCTGGCTTTGTATCAGATCAACAAACCTTCTTATCTTCCAATGTTCGACATGACCAGTTACTCCAGGTATTATTTGTTGTTATGGACATTGATGTTTGTGTCACTACATATTCAATATAAGTATGCATTTATCATCATCCATTCTCAGTATAGATTTGCTTTGATTAGCTATGCTGGTGTAATTTAATCTCATGAGTATTGGTTGGAGAATAGGAACTGCCTTTGGGTTGTATTATTAAACTACTACTTTAAGGAAAAGTTCTCTTCGTTGCTCATTTCCCATCATTTGGCAATGCAAATTTAGCGACAAATGCCTTTTCATCCAAGAGTAAATTTAATAATGCCATCCTTTGACTGCCTGTGGATTTAGGAAAATGGGCCAGTGATGATCCCTGCATAACTCAGTAATGCTATACAATCTGGTACTTTCCTTCCAGGTAACGGGGACATCGTGTCGACTGGTGAGTGAGAGTAACGGTCAGCTGGTGTGTGAGTGGCGTCCTCCCGAGGGTCGTAACATCTCAGTGGTGGCAGCTAACATTAACCAGGTGGTGTGTGCTGCAGGTCAACACATCTATTATCTCCTCATACAGCCATCTAATATGAAACTTGAGGCGTAAGTCATCTCTGAACGATGTATTAGAGAGAAGTACAGTACTGTAAATCCTGAGGCATAAGTTACATTTGAGTAAAGACAAGTCAGAAGTCAAGGTTGAGAAATGTTGTAACTTTTAGATAGTAAGAATATTCATGTGTTATATGAAATTGATGGTCATGATAAAGGTTTTGAAAGAACTATTCATTTAATGTCAGGCAAACTACAGTAGAACACGAAGTGGCTTGTCTTGATGTGTCACCTCTCTGGGAAGAAGAAATGGCATCGGTAGTAGCTGTTGGTTTGTGGACTGACATCTCTGCCCGGGTGTTAGCCTTGCCATCACTGGAAGAGAACGCCAAAGAGTTTCTGGGAGGAGGTATGATTAATGTTTATGCAATATACAGAAGGGGGATATAATTGTAATGAAAGTAATTTGACATTCTATATAGTAAATAGAAGGACTTTCATTTGCAAAATAGCTGTTTTTTATTCTTAGTTCTGAAAAAATTATAGAAATTGTCAACCTTTGTGTAACGGGATAATGAAATAATATACTGATAATGTTTTCTTTTATTTGTTAAGGGAAAATTGCTGATATTGTCATCCTTCTTGTAATGGCTTAATGATGAGTTTGTTGACCAGATATCATTCCTCGGTCCATCCTGATGACAACATTTGAGGGGCACCACTACCTGCTGTGTGCCATGGGAGACGGTCAACTTTTCTACTTCAGTTACACCCCTACCACTGGTTACCTCTCAGACAAAAAGAAGGTCAGAGCATCATACCATCACATCTCATATTTTAACCAGAAATAGATCCATTCATCACTGTTAGGGCTCTGAGAGATTTTATTCAATGCTGTGTATGAAAATTTGCATGGAATTTATGGTACGATATAAGGAAAACTTGCATACAGAGAATTCATTCCTCCATATATAATATTGTAAAGATAATAAGATACAACATACAAAAGAAATATTAATAATTTTGTGTAATCTTTTTTATTTCAGGTTGTTCTTGGGACGCAGCCAACCACCTTGAGGAGGTTCCGATCCCTCTCATCTACCAATGTATTTGCCTGTTCAGATAGACCCACTGTAATATATTCTTCCAACCACAAGCTAGTGTTTTCTAAAGTTAATCTGAGAGAAGTCACTCACATGTGCCCACTTAATGCAGAAGCATATCCAAACAGGTAATAAAATAACCAGTTTTGTGGATAAAATTCCCTTGAGATAATTGTAGTGTCACAGTCTTTAGTCTCTGTTTCCTTCTTTGTGGAGAAATATGACTGCTTAGATTTATTAACCCCTAAGAACCGCAATTCCCCTTGCGCTACTTACGTCTGAACCGCAATTACAGGATGATTTTAAAAGTTTCGTTTAGGTAAATTCTGTTATTACAGATTTGTAGAGCTTGATTTTACACACCAGAATCTGAAATAGAAAGTTTTGTAAGTCGACTGGTTTGAGTAGAGGAGTGCGTCAAAGTCAGAGAACAAAAAACAGTTACCCCTCAAAAAACTAGGAAAACGTGATATAGCGTAATTTATTACACTAAAATTCAACGAAATATGACGAAATTATAGTTTTCAAAGTATAAATATATATATATAATAGCATACTGCAGGCTTACTCTGTACACATATAGTTATATAGTAACGTTATGTACATATAACATGTGTATTGCCCAGTACGCATATCAACGAGGTGTGATATGACTTAGATAAGCTTCCCATGTGATTATCAGAGCATGGGAACTCTGGGAGGGAGTAGGAAGGATAGGAGAGGAGGCGGAGTCAGTGTGGGGGAGTAGAGAGGGGTGTTGGTGGGTGGTATGGTCGGGAGAGAGCAGACATCAAAGAGGCCACCTCCCCCCCCCCACACACACAGGCAGAATGCAGTATTTATAGAGTCAGTCCACACTAGTAGCCCCAAACTAACCAGTGTTACCAATGAAGGGGCTAGACATAGCCCAAGCAGTTTTATTTTGACAGTCTTTATATTACGTCAATCTGCTTCAAGGCCTATGTTCGTGGTGACGTGATATTAAGTGTATAGGCTCTTAGGGGTTAATCCTGAGTGAAAAACCAGAGAATGTTTGTACAATTTTTAAGTCTAATACAAGCATTTATCATGCTTGTGTTATAATTATGTTCCATATACATATTTTAATTCATTTGTTGTTTTTTCAGTCTTGCCTTGGCCACAAGTGAAGGTATCACAATTGGAACAATTGATGAAATTCAGAAGTTGCATATTCGAACAGTTCCTCTTGGAGAAACACCTCGACGCATTGCTTATCAAGAGGAAACTGAGGTAATTCCTTGTTCTTGCTTTACTTGCTTCATTATTTTTTTGAACTTATGAATTAAGAAAAGTATCATATCCTCTGTTTAATTAATTTAAATTATTGATATAATTTATGGGTTTTAATCTAATATCAATATTTTCTCAAGCTTGAATCCCTTCATTTCTTGTAAAAAAATGTATATAGTCTTAATAAAATAGGGGTGTTAATCTTTTAATTTAAGACGTTTGGTGTGATAACAATGCGTATGGACGTGATGGATCTGTCAGGGCTAAGGAGTGGTGATAACTGTGCTTCACTGGGTGCCCATGCTACCTCTCATGCCCAACACACCTCCAGCCTTCTCAAGCCTCCAGCACCACCACGCATGGAGCCTGGCCAGGAGGTGGAAACTCACAATCTCCTTATTATATCTCAGAATACATTTGAAGGCAAGTAAATAGTGTCCATGAAATTTCACTGAGAATTACACAATAAATTATACTTAATTATATTATACTGAAGGGAACAGTACAGTGTTAGTAAATCTGGAGCAGTTGATTCCTCCAAACTATTCCAAGCAATAGGCCACCATACTTATGTTATTATGATCCTGTTGTTATTGTTGTTATTCCTCAAGCTGTCTGGCCGAGCAGCCCCGAGCTCCTGAGGAAGGCCATGGCCTGAACCGGGCTTTCCCACAGTGCCCTCAGAGAGTGTATGTTGTGTTGTTGGCGAGTGTGGTTGTGTGTATTGCAGTCTTCAATAATGTGTTTAATAGTATGGGGTGCTGTGTTGCATCCTGGACAGGCATCCGCAATGGCTTCATCCAGCCTCTTCTGGTATGTCAGAAGGGCCGGGTGGTGGCCACATTGCAGCCTGGCCAGGTGGACTCTGTCCTCACGGGGAAGGGAGGATTCAGATGGATGGATGTCAGGAGGTCGTGCATGCAGCTCTTGAGTTGTTTTTGAGTGTTTGGATGGACTGATGAGTGATTTGAGTATGGATGTGTTTTTGGAGATTGGTTTGGGGTGGGCATGGTGTAAGAGATGATAGTATTTGTATGTGGTATCGTGTGCTAGGTGTTGTTTTAATGTTCCTTGGCATGTGTGGGTGTTGTGCCATGTAGTGTAGTGGATGTTGTGGGTTTGTGGAGGCTGCAGCAAGTGTTTGTGTGGCTCTCATGTCAAGATGATCCTTGATTTTGAGGACTTTGGTTTCATGGTGTAAGTGGTCTGTAGGTGTGGTAGCTATGCAGCCTGTGATTGTCTTTAGGGCTCTGTTCTGATCCTGTTTCTTAGCATACTTTGGAGGAATCAAGGCACTCCAGTGGACCAAATGTATACTGTACTGTCCCCTTAAATCTGGATCCTTCCCACCCTTTAAAAATTTGGTGTTGAGGTTTAATATTAAAGTATTAAGGGGATAATACCATACATTTGTTACATTATAGGCTACCAGGAAACAGCAACAAATTAAAAAAAATAATGGTGACCTGTAGCTTGAAATCGTATGGAGGAAGGAATCAGATGCTTCAGATTTACCAAAACTATACTACCCCTTTCAAAATATCAAAAAATGAAGCTCTTTGTCTTAATAATGAGTCTTTTTGTGTTTCTTTTATAGTTCTCCACAGCCACAGCTTCCTCCCTCATGAGTACGCCCTCAGCATATGCTCTACGAGGCTGAAGGACGACCCCACTGTCTACTACGTCGTTGGAACGGCTCTGGTTAACCCGGAAGAGTCAGAATCCAAGCAGGGACGCATCATACTCTTCTCCTTCACTGATAGCAAACTACAACAGGTCAGTCACATTGTGTCATTATAGATTTCTTGATCCATTTTACTTTCTCTTCTTCTAAACATTGATGATAATTTATTGTTATTTTTATGTTTTTTATGGAACAGTTCATTGTTGTTTTAGTGGCCATGGATGGTTGACATATTATAAAACAGACAATAGATATATTATATTTTTTGATATTTAAGTTCAGGTCTATGTTCTCGCTTGTGTTTCAGGTTGCAGAAAAAGAAATCAAAGGAGCTTGCTACTCATTGTGTGAATTCCAGGGAAAACTCCTAGCATCTATATCTAGTACAGTAAGTATATATATTGTCCAGTATTAAGGGGATAGTGATAGTACAGTGTTTGTAAATTGGAGCACCTTGATTCCTCCAAAATATACTGTATATACCAGGAAACAGGACCAGATTCTTGGAATATTTTGGAGGAATTAGTTGCTCCGGATTTACCAACAATGTATTACCCCATTAAGTTGTGTTTGCTCATTACACATTCATTATATATTTATTTAAATAATGATACTTTACACAACATAGGGAAGATTTTTAAACTGGTATTATTAAACATTATCTCTGACAAAAACAATCTTCATCGCTATATTCGCATTGCAAAATAATGGGAACACAGTGACGAGGAGTATTTTCGTCGAAGAGGAAGTTTTATACCACCACACTTATACTTGATTACCAAATATTCTATGCTTATTATTGCCTTTGTAGTTACAGATATTCATTGTTTAAATTTTTACTAGGTGAGACTGTTTGAGTGGACTAATGAACGTGAGCTTCGACTGGAGTGTTCCCACTTCAACAATGTGGCAGCTCTCTGTCTTAAAACCAAAGGTGACTTCATCCTTGTGGGTGACCTGATGCGTTCAATGACACTCCTTCAGTACAAAACTCTTGAGGGAAGCTTTGAGGAGGTGAGTCTATATTGGTCATACATTAACATTTAAACAGTTGGTATGTTTGGAGAAGATAAGAATGTTGTCTGTTACATTTTGAAGGGATCATGCCAATTTACAGATATTTCTTAACCACCCCTTTAATTCAAATGTACTAAATCTGCCAAATACTTAATAGAGTTTTTGTGAATTACAGATTGCCCGGGATTATGACCCAAACTGGATGATAGCCATTGAAATCCTGGATGATGAACTCTTCTTGGGTGCAGAACATGCTCACAATTTGTTTGTTTGCCATAAAGATAGGTAAGAAATTGTATGCAGCTGAAACACAACAAGCTTTTTAGTTATGGTTTATATTCATGGTAATTTGAGTATAATTCAGGTGAAGTTGATTGTAATTCTGGAAAAGTTGTAAAAAAAAAATAGAGAACGGTTTAGTTTTTCATTTTTTTTTTTTTTAAGTGCGGCGACATCTGATGAAGAGAGACAGCAAATGCAGGAGGTAGGGAGGTTCCACTTGGGCGACTTTGTTAATGTATTCCGGCACGGTACACTGGTGATGCAGGGAGTACCAGAAGCATCTACTGTTACCCAAGGCTGTGTACTCTATGGCACTGTTCATGGTGCTCTCGGTTAGTACCATAAGTTACTACCACAGTACTAACAACCCAGTATATTATTATTATAGGTGACTGGCGGCTTTGTAAAGTGCAATCACACAGATTTCTTCATTATTGGTGCTGTTTTGTGACATATTTTAAAAGGAATCAGGAGCTTGGAATATGGACAGTTCAAGTATTATATAATGCTCATGTGTCATCTGATAGTAGTTGAAAATATATACTGAAAATATTAACCATTGTCTAAGAGTTATGTTAATTCTTTTCAGGTCTGGTAACGAGTCTACACCTAGAACTGTACAATCAGTTGTTGGAGATGCAGAAGAGATTGGCTCGAGTGATTAAGTCTGTGGGGAAAATTGATCATGATTTCTACAGAAGCTTCAAGTACGGTGTCATGAATTTTATGAGTAATATGTAACAAATAATTTAAAAGTGAAAGATATTTAATGAATAAATACTTATATCCAACACTTCATTTTACCTAGTCCCACATGGAAGACCACCAAATGTTTCCCCAGGCTTCTGTTATTCATTACCATACAGATTAAGGAATTTACTGAACCTGTCTTAAAAGGATAAAATTATGTGCTAAATTCATTCATATTATATCAAGGGCTTACTGTATAAATATAATTGTTGTCTGTGAATTAACGTGTGGTTGTTTGTTGTGTGTCTTTACAGTACGGAGCGGAAGACAGAGAGGTGCGAGGGATTCATTGATGGAGATCTCATTGAGAGCTTCCTAGACCTCAGTCCAGACAAGATGAAGGAGGTGGCACAAGGACTTATGGTAAGGGTACGGATTACTTCTCATTTACTGTTCTCTTACATATAGTACTCAGGTATACTTTTTGTATCCTGTTTAGGTAAGGGCATGAACTGTGTGTCATATACTGGAACATATCTCATATACTTAATGATACTCTCTGTGTCCTATGTAATTTTAGTATAGGAAAGGAGTGATGTATAAAGGAAAACTGATATTAATATTTGCATTGTTGTGCCTATTGTATGTGTTTGTGTTCCAGATCAATGATGGCTCCGGAATGAAGACAGAAGCCACTGTTGATGACCTCATTAAGAGTGTGGAAGAACTGACAAGAATTCACTGAAATGTGCAAATAAGTAAGTTATTATTACACAGAAGAAATTTTCCTCAATCTGTTGATGGTCATGTTATTCAATATGTATTTATATTTTCCTTTATTTACTAATCTTTCATCCATACAACCATAGTACCATCTTTGTACAGCATAATATGATTGACTAATGTTCCAACAGATTGGTGTGATAAAATGGTATGGGTGTACAGTACTGTGCTGTACATATGAAGTGAAGGTGAAGCCAGTGATGTTGACATGCATGATGACTGGCTGCCTCTTCCACCCTGTTACCTACACCAACTCCTACTACACCTGTGTGTGTTGTTATCTGCTTCTTTAGTGAAAGGTTCTAATATATAATTTATTTAATACAATACCTGAATTCTTAGGACTGTAATATACAAGTTTAATTATTTGATGATCGACTAACAATACATTTAATTGCCTCATAAGGAAAGGAGAAAAAAGATGTTACCTACTGGAGTTAGAAGTTCAGGAAAATATAGTAACAGGTGGTTTTAGTTTATATTGATAATTAATTTTCAGATGACACATACTGTAGACCCTCGATATACAGTGAATAAATACTTGTATGCACCACTTCATTTTTTTCCACTCAGTCCCTCATTGAAGACTTCCCATTGTTTTCCCAGGCTTTTGTTTTTCATGGTACAGTATATCGAGGGTCCTCTGTAGATAAAAAAGAAACCTATAAGTATGGCACATTAGGATATTGTAAAGGGTGTATAGTAGTAAACATTACACCAAGACTGAATCTGAGTTGTGAACCTTTTATATCATTGAACAAGACTTGACCAGAGACCAGGCGTCATCAGACTTTGGTCCATATGCAAGATGATCCGTGGTGTTGACGATGGCATTGTGCTTGTACGATGGCTCTGTTGTTTGTCTATGGAGTTAATTGTCTTGCCAGTACCACACCAACATATGCACCATGGATTTTATTGTATATGGCCCTTTGTTAGGTACCGGTACATTCTGATTTATACAATACCAGTGAAATATATTATAGAAGGAGGATTACTACTTGAGTTATTCCTTCATGATTAGGTTACTTTCCGACATATCCACATTCTTGGAAACATAATGATTTGAGCTTTATAATGCTTTTAAATCAAATCTCTGGCTTAAGTTTTACTGAAGTATTGAGTCATAAAAGCGACTACCACACCAGGTGATGACTAGTAACTCAGACAAATGTGTGTAGGATAATAATGCACAGAGTCAGAAAATAACAGTGGTATTATCAAAGCAAGGGGAGGTACTGTATTGTAGTTTTCATACCTTGTGATAATTCATGATGGTTGATAGTTATATTAAGCTTATAGACACTTCCCTTATTATATAGATAATTATGAAACTGTACTCATTGAAGAATACCATTACACTTTGATAATATTGGGTGGAGGAAGCAGTGAGAGAGGTAAGTCATGTAGCCTACATCTCTTTGCTTTCATAGTAACAAGACAAGACAAGTCACTTCATCCAGTTATTCTGATTTTTACCATAAGCTTAGGTCTAGAAATTTAAAAATTCATTTAAATTTTAATTATTACATTTATTGTTTTTTCCAGCGTTCAATAGGTAATAAAATAATTTTTTTGTTAAGGAATCTGAAAAATTGTTAGACATAAGTGTATGAAATTGTATTTTTGTTACTTAAAAATCAGTACAGTACAGTATTAGAAACTAATAACAAGCTGGTTTCTGTAGAGTTATCCTGAATGTTAAAGTTTTAGTCCATGTTTTAATATTGTCTCACTATCCATGTTGACTGGTACTGAGGAATTATGACATCTGACAAGAAATCAGTGAAATATGTTGTGTTCATTTAGGGTCATGTCTCTTCCCCCCCTTCCTATCTCTCTCCCCTTCCTATCTCTCTCCCCTTCCTATCTCTCTCCCCTTCCTATCTCTCTCCCCTTCCTATCTCTCTCCCCTTCCTATCTCTCTCCCCTTCCTATCTCTCTCCCCTTCCTATCTCTCTCCCCTTCCTATCTCTCTCCCCTTCCTATCTCTCTCCCCTTCCTATCTCTCCCCTTCCTATCTCTCTCCCCTTCCTATCTCTCCCCATCGTATCTCTCCCAATCGTATCTCTCTCCCTTTCCTATCTCTCTCTCCCCTTCCTATCTCTCTCTCCCCTTCCTATCTCTCTCTCCCCTTCCTATCTCTCTTCCCCCCTTCCTATCTCTCTCCCCCCTTCCTATCTCTCTCCCCTTCCTATCTCTCTCCCCTTCCTATCTCTCTCTCCCCTTCCTATCTCTCTCTCCCCTTCCTATCTCTCTCTCCCCTTCCTATCTCTCTCTCCCCTTCCTATCTCTCTCCCCTTCCTCTCTCTCTCCCCTTCCTCTCTCCCCTTCCTATCTCTTCCCCCCTCTTGACCTTGATATATACCAACAAGTTGATCACTCTAAAGGGGGAAGGGGGAGGGTGAATGGGAAGTGAAATAGATCTGCTTCCTTTTATCTTTCTTTTGTGGTTTTAAGGGGAGGGTGGGAGTGATATATGGCTTTGTTGTTGTTGTTTATTATGTTTTGCTTGATATTTTGGTATCGATTTTTCCTGGTTTTGCTCCATTGCTGTTGTTGTTTTGTTGTTGTAGGAAGGGGAGGAATAGAGAGAGAGGGAGGGAGTAGGAAAAAAGGGTGAGAGAGAATGGAGAGGAAAACCTGGGGAGGAAGAAAGGAGGTGAGATGGTAGGAGGGCCTGCTCGAAACACTATCCCAACCAGGGTTCCCAACCTTGTTTCGTCTCGTCTATATACCCCGTGGGATAAGGGGGCTACGAATACCTCGCCCAGGGTCTGGACTCTGACCTCACTAATATCCCTGCTTGTCATAAAGGGTGACTAAAATGAGCTTTCACTTCTCTAACTGGCCTTTTTTATCATCTGTTACTTTTTGTGCTGACTGTCCCACATCTCGATCACTTTCCTCAAGCGCCATATGACCTCACTGTTGTGGCGCCTAATATCAAACGATCAAACTATTTATCTCGTCTATTCCGATAGTTCAAAGTGGTTCGAGTACATCAACTTCTTCCCATAAACGCCATCACTTGCCAGAACCATTGCTTGGGATGGGTGGGGGTTGTGTCTTATTTTTTATGAGTGACTGGACACTACGAACCAGTAAGTAACCTCGTCATAATAAGTGATTAATTGACCCAGGACTGTCTTGGCCCTCCAACCCCTCAAAAAAAAATAAAAAAAATGGAAATATATAATAAACAAAAATAGATAAAATGTCCAGGGTTAAAAATATTTCTTCCCCTCTCCGACACATTACGTAAGTGAAACCCATTAAGCCTAACTAACTCGTCCTTCCTATGATATACCCTGAACCCTTCCAACCCAGAGTGAAAAAAAAAATACGAATGAAAAATATATATATAAATAAAATAGAGGCACTGGAAACCGGAAGACAAGTTGACTTTAGATGAAATATAAAACCGAGGAATATAAAAATGGGGGAGGGAGGGGGGAAGTGAGAGAGAGAGGGTAGGTAGGTTGGAAGGGGTGAGAGAGGAGAAGAGAGGGTAGGAAGGGGTAAGAGAGGGTGTTAGAGGGGAGGAAAGGGGGGGAAAGGAGAGAAGAACGGAATAGAAGGGGAAAGGGAGAAACAGAAGAGAGAAGAACGGAAAAGAAGGGAGGAAGGGGAAAATGAGAGAAGGGGGAGAAGAGAAAAAGGAGTGATAGAAAAGATGGGGAGAGGAGAGGAGATAAAGGAGAAACAGAAAAGATGGGGAGGAGAAAAGAGAGAAAGAGAAAAGATGGGGTGGAGAAAAGAGAGAAAGAGAAAGGGGGGGAATAGATAAATGAGTGAAAGAAAAGAAGGGGGTGGGAAGGGGGGAGACAAGAAGGGAAGAAGATGGTTTTTATTACTAAGATACTGGTTGGTCTGACAGCAAGTTTTAATCTTTTTGTTATTATTGTTTCTTATGCATTGTTTCATTTAAGTATTATTCCCATTCGTATGTCTATTACTATTATTATTATTATTATTATGATTACTATTAATATTACTATTAATATTTTTATTACCAGGCATTATTATTATTATTATTAGCAGCCCCACTCGTTTTCCATTGAGGTAATAATCCTTCCGTTGTGTTATCAGGACATACTGTATCCTAAATACTGGGGTTCAAGGTCGTCAGTATTTATCAGAGATCATCCTGTCATTACAACACACACACACGGTAATGTTGAGACAGCCCACCCAAACCATCACACACACACACAACAGATTTCGGATCAATGGAGGGTTTGGTTGGGCTGTCGTCCCAAAACCGTCTGCTTCAGATCTCTCAGGCTTCGACTCAGGTGGGCTAGAGACTATGGTATCCGACTGTACCTACAATGATTATTTATTGTACTCTGCTGCATGTATCGTGTTATACCATCGTTCTCAGGGCTGTTTTATGGTTTATAGTTGGTGTAAAATGTCCTCTTACTTCCTCCCCCCACCCCACTCCTCTGCTATAAGTTTCTATCTATTTAATAAGTAGCAACAGAACCTAGAATGAATCACTTACACCTCCTCCCTGCTGAGTTGAGTCACCCAATACTGAGTTGTATCTATTTAATGATTTAGCCTTGCTGAGTTTGTATCTATCTAATCAGCAACAGTACCCATAATAAGTCAGTCTAATCAGCAGAAACAATATACAGAAAGAGGATACAAAATTCACAGACACTACAGTACACAATACACACACATGTGTACCCCCACCCATACACACACTCAAACACACACAACACTCAGACACACGCACATGCACCCCCATACACACATTCAAACACGCACAACATTCATACACACACTACACCATACACGCGCATGCATAGTTACACCCCATTACACACACTCTAACACAACACACACACACACAATACACTTACATATACACACTCTAACACACACACATAATACACTCACATACACACACACACAATACACTCACATACACACACTCTATCACGCTATATACACATCGCTTTGATATATGACCATTATAAAGTCAAGAGGTGTAAAGCCCCATGCAACTTACCAAACCAAAACCAAACAAACCAAACCTAGAATGAATCGACACACCCACTACTTAATTAATTTCCAGGTATCCCCCCCCCCCCCCTACCTCCAGTCAGGTTTCCGCTCGGGGATTACAACAGTGTCACACAGGTGGTTAATTAAGGACCCTGTGATCGTGTATGAGACTTGGTGGCTTCTGATTCCTCCTCACTATGCCACGAAACAAGCTCCTTCAATATCGGTGGTGTTTCGTGGCAATGTTTGAAGGACTCCCTAGCCTCCAATTTTCTGACTACATGATGCACAGGGGTCCTTAAGGGGAGGTTCTCTTGTTGGTGAATTGGAAGGACTCTGATTCCTCCAAACTATGCAACGAAACAAATCATCCTCTGGTAGTGCAGTACATGTCATTGAAGGCGTCTGTTTTCTGGCACACTGTGGTTATTTTGGAGGAATCATTTCAACCAACAAACAACAGAATATCCCCTTAAGGTGCATGCTTGGGGAAATACACACACACACATACACATACACACAGTCAAGGCAATCCACCGTTGTTGTTGTTGTTATTGTTGTTGTTGATTTCATACAGTATAGGTATGTTGTAGTGTACAGTAGGCGGCAAAAATCCTGTCGTCTACATCTGCTACGGCTGTCTGTGTGTAATTCTTTGTTGGTGGTGAATGTGTGTGTGTGTGTGTGTGTAGTTCTGTATTGGTAGTGAATGTGTGTGTGTGTTTGGTGGTGGTGAATGTGTGTATGTGTATGTGTGTGTGTTGGTAGTGAATGTGTGTATGTGTGTGTGTTGGTAGTGAATGTGTGTGTGTGTCTATGTGTATGTGTTGGTTGTGAATGTGTGTGTATCTTAAATGTATGGTATCCCTCAAGAAGCGTTGAATTAGTGAGTGAGTGAGGAGACATGACTTTTGCTTTCTACTGTATAATACTCTACCATACGTTACAACAATCTCCCTTCCCTTTAAGGATCCTGTGATCGTGTATGAAATGTTGAGGCTTCTGATTCCACCTGACTATGCCACGAGACACCCTCCTTCCCTGTAGGTGATGTTTCGTGGCAATATTTGAAGGACTTATTTACCTCCAATTTTCTGACTACATCACAGGGTCCCTTAAGTAATAATTATCAACGCTTCATCGAAATAAATAACTGTATGTATTGCTTCTAACTCGATAACTGCAGATAACCACACTCACACACACACACACACACATACACACACACACACAAACACAGACACACACATATACACACACATAGACACACACAATATATAATAGCCTTGGAAAACCCACAAGAACGGGTTTGGATAAAGTGTTGTACTCGCGTCCTTGGATAAATTGTTGTTGGTCTTATCTTGTGTTCCTGGAGAAATGAAGTGTAATGTTTTGAGAATACAGTCGTGTCATGTCAGTTTGGGATTATGTTTTTATGGGGTCATGTCAGTTTGTGTTCATATCAATTGTGCTCAATTTAGTTTGTGTTCATGTCAGCTTGGGGTCATGTCAGTTTGTGTTCATGCCAGTTTGGGGTCATGTTAGTTTGTGTTCATGCCAGTTTGGGGTCATGTCAGTTTGTGTTCATGCCAGTTTGTGTTCATGCCAGTTTGGGGTCATGTTAGTTTTGGCTCATGTTAGCTTGGGCTCATGTCAGCCAGGGATCATATCAGTCAGCTATCATATCAGCAGATTATCAATTCTATTTTTTATGAAATTAACGTAAATCTGTAATATAATTATTATTATTATGATATATCTGAGACTAAGGGATGGCGAGAGTTACTGGAATTAAATTTACCTCCAAACGTTCGTCAATTCGGGGAAAGTGGCGCGAAAGATAATAGTGGCTTGGAGAAATGGAGCGAAAACGTCTTCTGGGAAGGTGAAAGTGGCGCGAAAGATCCAAATACCTTGTAAAAATGGCGCGAAACATCCTCTGGAAAGCTGAAAATGGCGCGAAAGACTCAAATAATTTGGTAAAATGGCGCTAAAACGTCCTGAAAGTGGTGCGAAAGAGCAATGAAAAGTTTAGACTGAGGAATCCTTGAACCTTTTATCACTTTCCCTCGTGCCTGTCTGCTAGTCCCTCCTCTCTGTCACCACCTTAATTACTTCCTGTGACTACAAATTCTTTCTGGCCACACACACTCTTCTTTCTGCCTTCCATCATCACCCACACACACACACACACACACACACACACACACACACACACACAGAGGAAGAAGAGTAAAACAAAGAAGGGATATAGTATTTTGTTTTCTTCTTTCTGCCTTCCATCATCACACACACCCAGACACACACACACACACAGAGGAAGAAGAGTAAAACAAAGAAGGGATATAGTATTTTGTTTTCTTCTTTCTGCCTTCCATCATCACACACACACATACACACACACACACACACACACAGAGGAAGAAGAGTAAAACAAAGGAGGGATATTATAGTAATTTTTTTTGTATACCATGACGTTATATAAGACTTCCATACGTATGATACAGGAACCAGGAAAAGATTGAAGTCGTTCCTTGGCTGACTGACTGACTGACCCCTTCTGTGTTTAATTAAGAGAGGTTAGTATACTTTGGGTACAATGGAGGGCCTTGATTCCTCCAAAGTATATCAGGAAACACAATCAATGAATAAATATAATGGTATCTTGTTCTTTGAAGTAGTTTGGGAGGAATCATTTGCTCCAGATTTACCAGCAACAAAACTATACTTCCTTAAGAGACCCAAGGAGTGATGTCGTCAGAAAATTGGAGGTTAGTGAGTCCTACAAATACTACAACAGCATCTATATTGTAGGAGATTGTTTCACGGCAAAGGTATAGGAGGAATCAGAAGCCACCAAAACACACACATGATCACAGGGTCCTTTTTTTATAATAGGGAGGGGAGATTGTTTTGTTGGTGAACTCTGAAAGTCTCTGCATGCTCCAGATTCCTCCAAACTATATATGTCAGAAAACAGACGTCCTCAATGGTACTATATAAAGGGGATCTGCTGTTGCCTGGCATACATTGGAGGAATCAAAGAGTAAACTAATATAGATTCTAGGAAAATATTGTACGTGGCAAGAATTTCAAGGGCTTTTGTGCCTGCATGGGGTAAGGTTATAGGAAGAAAGTGACGTGTGTGTGTGCTTGTGTGTGTGTGTGTGTGTGCTTATGTGTGTGTGTGTGTGTATATGCTTATGCGAGTGAGTGTGTGTGTGTGTGTTTATGTGTGTGTGTGTGTGCTGTCTTATGCTGGTGTGTGCATTTATGTGTTTATTTACGAATGTGTGTGTGTGTGTGTGTGTGTGTGTGTGTGACATGACTTTTGATGACGGCTGTACAGTTTGCTTATTGATGTTACAGTCACGTAGTAGACCACCATATATACATGACGTGTGTGTGTGTGTTTATGTATGTGTGTGTGTGTGTGTGTGTGTGTGTGTATGTATGTGTGTGTGTGTGTGTGTGTGTGTGTATGTATGTGTGTGTGTGTGTGTGTGTGTATGTGTGTGTGTGTGTGTGCAAGGAGAAGCTGTATAGTAAGATGGAATTTACACACACACACACACACGTATCAATAAACACCCAAGTGCGCACACATGCAAAGATCCTACACACACACACACACACACATACACACATCAATCAACATACAAAACACACATACATGCACACACACACACACACACACATATATATATATATATATACATGCATACATACATACATTTGCCAGAAGGGGATAGGTGGGTTGCATAAGTGTGTATAGAGAGAGTGTATAAATGAAAAATGGGTTTTATAGGTAAGGTGTGTGTATGTGAGAGAGAGAGAGAGAGAGAGAGAGAGAGAGAGAGAGAGAGAGAGTGTGCTTGTGTGTGTGTATGCTTACTATATGGGAGTGTTCTTTTGATTATGCGAATGTGTGTGTGTGTGGTAGTGTGTGTGTGTGTGTGTGTGTGTTTAGATGGTACAGTGATAAAAAGAAGAATAAATATATCCTTGACGGTAGGTGATGGAGAGAAGGATGAGGAAGGATGGAGGAAAGGATGGAAGTTGGTGGGGGGGATGGCTGATGAGGAAGAGAGGGGTGAGGATGGAGGAAAGGATTGATGTTGGTGTGGGGGGCGGAAGGAGGGGGAAGAGAGAGGTGAGGATGGAGGAAGGATGGAGAATGGTGGAAAAGAAAGGAAATGAGGAGAAGAGGGGAAGAAGGATGGAGGAAGAACGAAAAGAGGGGTGAGGGTGAGGAGGAGGAGGAGAAGAGAGAGGACAAGGAGGATTAGGGGAATGAGGATGGGAAGAGGGATGGAAAGGATTGAGATTAGTGGTGGTGGTGGGGGGGGGGATGATGGGGGAGGGGGGGAAGCGTGACGAAAAGGAGGGAATGAGGGAGAGGTGGGGGGGAGTAGATTATGTAACAGTGGTGGGAAGGAAGGAAGGAAGGGAGGAAGGAAATAAGGAAGTAAGGAAAGAAAGGAAGGGAGGAAGAAGGGAGTAAAGAAGGAAGGAAGGAAAGAAAGGAAGGGAGGAAGGAAGGAAAGAAGGAAGGGAGGAAGAGGAAAGGAAGTAAAGAAGGAAGAAAAGAAGGAATGAAAGAAGTAAATGGACCTTAATATTGGAGGGCTACTGATTCCTCCAAACTGTGCCTTCAATGTTACAAATGGAGAGTCTGTTTGGAAATAGCTTAGTTTGGAGGAATCAAAGACCTTCCAATTCACCAACAATATCTTCACCACCACCACCACAACAACAACAACAACAACCACAACAGCAACAACAACAACATCTTCATCACCACCACCACCACCACAACAACAACAACAAGACATCATTCGATGGCAACACCGCCCGTCAATAATAATAGTAATAATAAAGGTTTGGATCACTACTTTGGGTACTGTTGAAATCTCGCATAAGAATAGTGAAGGTTTGGATTACTACTCAGGCCTGTGTTAAAATCTCTTATAAAGATCAATCCGCCTTATTTTTTGTGACCTTGACCTTGGACTTATTTCGCCCAAAAGTTAATCATTTTGTTTTATGATGAATATCTATCAATAGAAAAACTATGAACATCATACGGCTAAACCTGTGGACGCTAGACCATAAACAAACACACGAACAGATAAAAAAAAAAAAAAAAAAAAAAAAAATGAATAAATATCCGGCACCAAAAACACTACACTCCCTTCAGGGCGGTGTAACAATAATAACGGAGCTGCTCGGCCAGACAGCTTGAGGAGCAACAACAACAACAACAACAACAACAACAACTATATCACTGACATCAACAATAATGACTTTCAGTATAGGGCTTGAAAATGTCAGTGAGGTGAGAAGAGGAGGAAGAGGAGAAGATATATGAGGAGGAGGAGGAGGAGGAAAAGGAGGAGGAGATGGAGTAGGAAGGAGGAGAAAGAGGAGATGTAATAAGAGGAGGAAGAGGAGAATATAGATGATGAGGAGGAGATGGAGGAGGAGGAGGAGAAAATGGAGGAGGAGGAGGAGGAATATGAAGAGAAGATGTAATAGGAGGAGGAAGAGAAGATAGATGAAGAGGAGATGGAAGAGGAGGAGGAGAAGTAGGAGGAGAAAAATGTAGGTAGCAACAAAATTATCCCTTGTAATGCCTGGAGGAGGAGGTGAAGGAGGAGGAGGAGAAGAATAAATAGTCGAGATGGGGGGGTGGAGGGGGAGGGGGAGATGTTAAGAGTAGAAGGAAAAGGAGGAATAGGAAGAAGAGCAATAACTGAATGTACCGTAATTCATAAAAAGTAGAAAAACAAGAAAAAGAAGAGAAAAATAAAATGAAGAAGATAGAGAAGAAAAAAAATAAATAAAAAATAAATAAAAATAATAATAATAATAATAATAATAATAATAATAATAATAATAATAATAATAATAATAATAACAATAATAATAATAATAATAATAATAATAATAATAATGATAATAATAATAATAATAATAATAACAATAATAATAATAATAATAATAATAATGATAATA
>JAWZYT010003092.1:0-15000 GCA_034508575.1 Petrolisthes manimaculis | reverse complement strand
TTTTATTTAATCTACTTTTTTTCACACAATCACAATACTCATTTTACTAACTTATTATTTTTTTTTTTGTACAGGATGAATGCGAAGGCGTGGTGGGGGGAGAATGTGTCCCCCTACTGGCGCGCCCTCCTAGTGGCCCTGGTGCCCCTCATCCTTATGCCCCTACCCATCGTCGCAGGAACAACCGTGAGTGAAAATAATCCTGTCCTGAAATCCTATCTTAAAATCCTATCTTAAAATCCTATCTTAAAATCCTATCTTAAAATCCTATCTTAAAATCCTGTCTTAAAATCCTGTCTTAAAATCCTGTCTTAAAATCCTATCTTAAAATCCTATCTTAAAATCCTATCCTGAAATCCTATCCTGAAATCCTGTCTTTAAATCCTATCCTAAAATCCTGTCCTGAAATCCTATCTTAAAATCCTCTTCTAGAATATGGGTACACTTGGTTCTCGATATATATAGGATGTGTAAATTTAATACATACATACATATCTTTTTATCCTATTACAAATATCCTTTTATCCTAGCACAATATATATATCCTTTTATCCTAGCACAATATATATATCCTTTTATCCTAGCACAATATATATATCCTTTTATCCTAGCACTATATTATATCCTTTATCCTATCACATACATCCTTTATCCTATCACATACATCCTTTTCACACATGCTCAGTAAATATCACTTAATCTCTATGGTAATGAAGCCTGGGAATACACACACACATACACACAGCCCGGTGGTGTAGTGGTTAGCGGGCTCGGCTCACATCCGAGAGGTCCTGGGTTCGAATCCACTGTCGGGTGGAGACAATTTGGGATGTTTCCTTAAATATGTAACCCCTGTTTACCCTAGCAGAGAATAGGTAAGTCGAGGAGTTGTGACCTCGCTATCTCGGTGTGTGGAAAGGTCCAGCCTTACCCAAAGATCGGTCACTACGAGCTCTGAGCTCATTCCGGGAGGGTAACAGTTGGTGAACATGTGTCCAGCACGTGGTCAAGGCCAGGTGAAACACATGTACACGGGACATGAATTGTTGCTCCGTCTGTAATCTTTTGCTTGTCATTTCCTGATATTGTTGTTATGATTAAGTCTGCCTCGACATGTGTGTGTGTGTGTATATATATATAAGGAAGATATCTTAAAACGATATGAACTGATTTTCACGAACATTAGTGGGATAATGATATTAATAATAATGATAATAAAGATAATAATAATAATAATCGTAATAACAATAAAATAATAATAATAATTGAAATAGTAGTAAGAAAAATAATAGTAATAATAAGAAATGAAAAAATATATATATAAATACAAATAATACGAATAATAACAATAATAAAAATAATAATAATAACATACACATCAATAATAACAATAATATGATAATGATGATAATGATAATAACAACAAGAAAAATAACATGATAATATTTAGTGTTTTGCCACCCAACCCTACTTGATGTTAAGTTGGTAATTCACTTTTGTTACATTGGAGTGCCTTGATTCCTCCAAAGTATGCTAGGAAACAGGACCAGAAGAGCAATTATAATGGTGTTCTGTTGTTGCTTGGAATAGTTTGGAGGATTCAGTTGCTCCAAATTTACCAACACCGAAATTCCTCCTTAAATCACTCTACGATAATCTGTCTCTATTATCAAAGGCAAGATAATTATATCAACTCAAATTTGATATGAAGATTTATCAATACAGGTGTTACATCATCCTTGAGAGTGATAACAATTTTGATGGTGATGATAATAGTAATAATAATAATAATAATAATAATAATAATAATAATAATAATAATAATAGTAATAATAGTAACACTACTACTACTACTACTACTAATAGTAATAATAATAATAGGAGTAAAGGTAATAATAAGGGTGATAATAATAATAATAGTAATAATAATAATAATAATAATAATAAATAATAGTAATAAAACGAAAATAGTACGACTTTTACGAGTATCACAACAGTAGAAATAACATAATGATTGTAACAGTAATAACAACGTAATAATTGTCACAGTCATCAAAGCATACTGATTGTAACAGCGACGACAATAACAAGGTAACAGTTCCTATAAGTATGTATGTATGTGTGACGTAACTCAGATCAACACTTGGAAAAACATCCCCTCCATAATTATCATTACATTTTCTGATAATAAATAAGATAATGATGGCTAATTTGACCATCATTTACAGCCACTTAGTGATAAATAAATATACCCACGTAATAATTAAGCTATTTATTAGTGGTGGTATAATTGATTTACGACTCAAAATAGCGTCGTAAAAAATAGTCCTGATATATATAGATTATTTGGCCATTTATTGCATGTGTGTGTGTGTGTGTGTGTGTGTGTGTGTTGTGTTGTGTTGGGCTAGGGATGCATGAACTGTCCTCCTGACCTTATGCTTGACTCTTTCACTTTCTCTACTTTGCACACACAAACACACACACAATCTCTCTCTCTCTCTCTCTCTCTCTCTCTCTCTCTCTCTCTCTCTCTCTCTCCATCTGTGTGTGTGTGTGTGTGTGTGTGTGTGTGTGTGTGTGTGTGTGTGTGTGTGTGTGTGTGTGTGTGTGTGTGTGTGTGTGTGTGTGTGTGCTCTATATCTTCCTTTCTGATTAATTAATATGTTATACTACTACAGTAATTGGAAGTTTGTGTCAACCTCCTCCTTTCCCTCCTCCTTCAACATCAATTTCTCCTCCTCCTCCTCCTTCGACATCCTCCTCTCCTCCTCCTCACATATATCCTTTATCCTTCACAATTATATACATCTTTTTTCCTATCATATATATCCTTTTTCCTATCACATACATCCTTTTTTCTATCACATACATCCCTTTTTCTATCATATATATCCTTTATCCTATCACATACATCCTTTTCCTATCACTATTATATCCTTTTTCCTATAACATACATCCTTTTTTCTATCACATACATCCTTTATCCTATTACATACATCCTTTATCCTATTACATACATCCTTTTTTTCTATCACATACATCCTTTTTCCTTATCATATATTCTCCTCCTCCTTCCATATCATCCACTTCTCCACTTCCACTAGATTTATGACCACCACCACCATGACTGATGTGCCAATAATCACCCACAGATGTTTCTCACCTCACACCCTCACACCTGTGCTGGCTAGATATAGATTTTGACTTAGTGGAATGTACACTTGCCAACATTTATAACTGGGACAAGCAGGATATTCCGGTCATCAACTTAGCTTGGTCGTATGGAAAATGCTATCAAATAACCTAAAAAACTCAGTCAGTAGTGTACGGAAGTAATTAAGAAAGCAGAGCATTCGAGTATAAGTAAGTCTAAAGACATAATCCTTACTTTGTATAATTCCTTGGTCCGTCCCCTTATGGAATACTGTGTCCAAGCCTGGTGCCCGTACTACCAGAAAGATATAGCAAAATTGGAACGAGTCCAACGTAGGGTTACTAAAATGATACCAAGTCTGAGAAACAAAATGTACGAGGAGCAGCTAAATGAACTAAATCTATTCCCAACGTAGATTAAGAGGTGATTTAATCCAGGTATCCAAAATAATCAAAGGCATAGATAATAATAATTATGGACTGCAGTAAATATTTCACTATCAACCAATCAAACTACACTAGAGAGAGAGAGAGAGAGAGAGAGATGCACACACACATACACGAATACGAGAGATTCACACACACACACGAGAGTGAGAGAGAGAGAGACAGACAGACAGACAGGGACATACATACTGTACAGTCGGCCTCAGGAATTAGTTTACACCACTGTGATATCAAGTGTTTATAACAACTAGAGAACTTGGTACAATATTTTCCTAACACAAAATATTTCTAGTAATATTATTTAGATAATACTTGAATCAGTCGGCAGAGCAATGCCTACAGGATGTGCAGAATACAGACCCATTATAACACATGTTCTGTGTACGAATTTCTGCCTCCGACTGTACATACAGACCGGAAACACACTCTGTTTCCACTATTCAGGGACTAGATTTTCAGGGTCACTACTTCTGCTATTACAACAACAACAACTACAAAAATAACAACAACAACAACAACTACTACTACTATAACTATTAGGCTAATATTGCTACTACAACCACCTCCACCTACTACTATAACTATTATTATTGCTACTACTACCACCATCACCACCATCATACCTACTACTACCATTTCTCTTTCCTTACTATAACTACCACTACCACGCCTTTGATACTCCCCCTCTCCCCCTCCCCCTTCTCTTCTTCCACTCCCCCCATCCCTCCCCCACACACATTTTCTATACGTCAGGGGGGGGGGGGGGATAACTGATGTAATTTGGTGTTCAGTCACGTGCTCTAATAATTATACACAAAAATACTCGGGAATAATCTGACAAAATTTTATACAAGTAGTGAACCGATTGGAAAACACTGATCTTGACTCGTGTGTTGTTACTGTATACATGGTGGACCCTGTGGTCGTGTGTAAAAATTGGAGGCTTCTGATTCCTCCTGGCTATACCACGAAATTAGCTCCTTCCATATAGGTGTGTGTGTGTGTGTTTTGTGGCAATATTTGAAGGACTCATTTATCTCCAACCTCGGAGGGCTACTGAATCCTCCAAACTATGTAAAAAAAAACTCATCTCCTATTAGTACAGTAACATTAAGGTGATTTGTTGTTGTTGTTGTTGTTATTATTATTATTATTGTTGTTTTGTTGCCTGGGATGGTTTGGAGGAATCAGTGGCCATCCATCCAGTTTACCCCTGTCGTTGCCAATGTTGGACCAGTCAGAAATTCTAATCTCGATTCACAAGTTAAAATATTCGAAACATTCATATCTTTCACTCTAAGGATATGAGTGTTTCGATTTTTTTAACTTGTGGCTCGGGATTCGAATTTCTGACTGGCCCAACATTGGCAACGCGAGAGGAGAAATACGGGAGTGGAGCCAAATGTACATGTGTGTGTAGAAATCACAGGTGTGTGTGTCAGGTAATCAATACACAGGTGTTGTTCTATTTACCATAAGTGTTGGTTAATTTGAATAATTTATACATGCATACACACACACACACACACACACACACACACACACACACACACACACACACACACACACACGTGCGAAATATAAACACCTAGACTAGTACTGTATGTCTCCAAGTTGTAGCCTATAGATCTTAGAATTAATATTAATGTAATTTTCTCCTACGTAAATTTTCAGTCTCTGACTGCTATGTAAATAAACCGTTAATTATTATTATTTTACACACACACACAGGAATACGAGACACACACACACACACACACACACAGGAATACGAGAGAGACACACACACACACACACAGGAATACGAATACGAGAGAAGGACACACACACACACACATGCACACACACACACAAGGTAGATAGGTAAGTAGGTAGTTTGATAGGTCCGAGTATTCATCATTATCATCATACTATCACCATCATCATCATCATCATCAAATCATCCTTCTCTTCCACTATACTTCCTCCTCCTCATCATCATCATCATTATCACAACAGCCTCTTCATCAGTATTCAACCCAAGTGTGTACAGGTGGAGGCGGAAATACAGAGAATCGTGTTTGGTGCAGAGTATTAAGGGGGTGTGAGAGTAGGGGACAGGCTTAGGGGGTGACTGGGGCGGTGCGGGAATAGGGGGACAGGCTTGGGGTGGGTAGAAAGCCTGTCCCCCTATTCCCGCACCCACCAAACACCCCCAAGCCTGTCCCCATACTCCTGCACCCCCTAAAATCCCCCCAAGCCTGTCCCCCTACTCCCACACCCCCTTAAGGAACCCTGTGATGTAGTCAGAAAATAAATTGGAGGAAAAATGAGTCCTTCAAACATTACGTATATATCCTAACCTAATCTAACCTAACCTCACCTTTCCTACCCTAACCTAACCTTACCTTTCCTTTCCTACCCTATAGCCTAGCCTAATCTCACATCACCTTTCATAGACTTTCATAACCTAACTTCATCTTACCTTTCCTTACCTAACCTAACCTAACCTAATCTTACCTTACCTAATCTTACCTTACCTAACCTAACCTAACCTAACCTCATCTGACCTAACCTTACCTAACCTAACCTACCTCATCTTACCTTACCTAACCTAACCTCATCTGACCTAACCTTACCTGACCTAACCTTACCTAACCTTACCTTACCTAACCTTACCTCATTCTACCTCACTCTACCTCACTCTACCTCACCTCACATTACCACAACATAGCATAGCGTAGCAATATTTAAATTTATTGGTCCAATCCCTCAAATGGTGGTGTCCTTTCTGTCACACCCATACAAATCAAGTAGGAAGGTTACCTGTACACACACACACACACAAACAACACACACACACACGCACACACAAACAACACACACACATTCATACACACACATGCATACTTCACACACACACAACCAAACAACACACACACATGCACACCTCACACAAACACACACACACACACACACACACACACACACACACACACACACACACACACACACAACACACACTCTCTCTCATGCACACAAAAACAACACTTACTCCACTGTATCATAACCACTGTTTACATGCACTCTCACAAGCACACACCCAATTTGGTAGAAAAACACACATGATATCAAAATAGTTATATCTGATATCAAAACAGGTGTGTGTGTGTATAAATTGTTATGTGTTTGTGTGTGTATATATTTTTTTCATACTGGTAGTTTATTGTTATACAGTAGAATTTTTACAATTAAATATATGTTTTGTGTGTGTGTGTGTTTGTTTGTATATATTTGTGTGGGTGTGTGTATGTGTGTGTATGTTTTGTGTGGGTGTCTTCGTTTCACACCTGTTAAGTTTAAAGAGCCTTTGATCGTGTAATAATTAACATTGGAGGCTTCTGATTCCTCCTGACTATGCCACGAAACAAGCTCCTTCCGTATAGGTGTGTGTGTGTGTGTGTTTCGTGGCACTATTTGAAAGACTCATTTACCTCCAATATTCTGACTACATCACAGGGTCCCTTAATTGAGAGAGGGGGTGGGGGGGCGGGGGGAGGATTGTAGTTGCTGTTGTTGTTGTTGTAGTTGTTGTTGTAATTATTATTGTTGTTGTAATTGTTGTTGTTGTAGTTATTATTGTTGTTGTTATTATTGTTGTTGGTTGTAGTTGTTATTGTTGTTATTATTGTTGTTGTTGTTGTCTTTGTTGTTGTAACGTGTAGGAGACTGTAACAGGAAACGAGTAGGGAAAATCATTATCATACATTATACAGAAGGAAAAATCAGGGTAGGAAAATCATTACCAAACACCAAACGGAAGGAAAAATCACAGAGAAACAACAGGACAGGAAAATATTATCAAACACCAAACAAAAGGAAAAAAAAACAGAGAATAAAACAGTGAAGGAAAATCATAACCAAACACCAAACAAAAGGAAAAAAAACAGAGAATAAAACAGTGTAGGAAAATATTACCAAACACCAAACAAAATAAAAAAAACAGGGTAGGAAAATCATAACCAAATATCAAACAGAAGGAAAAAACACAGGGAAAAATACAAGGTAGGAAAATCACAACCAAACACCAAACAAGAGGGAAAAAACAGAGCAAAGAGTAACATGTGTGTGTTTGTGTGTGTGTAAAGTAGAATGAATGAGGATATCCTTTGCATTGTTGCGCCTGTTGCAAAAGGGTTTGTGTACAGTTGGCATAAGAAGTCGTCGTCGTTGTTGTTGTTGGTGTTGTTGTTGTTGTTGTTGTTGTCTTAGGATACTGTACCTACCTATAAAATACCAATGGGATTAAATCTTTTTTTATTTGATTTGTTATTTATTTATAATTGTTTTTATTTGTTGTTGCTTGTTGTTGTTTGTTTTTGTTGTTGTTAATATTGTTATTATTATTATTATTATTATATTTATTGTTATTATTATTATTATTATTATTATTATTATTATTTTTCTATCGGCTATGAACATTTTGGCACCTTTTTTTTATTCAGATAATTTGTGTATAATGATCTTTCCTTGTCCACACACCACACACACACACACACACACACACACACACACACACACACACACACACACACACACACACACACACACACACACACACACACACACACACAAAAAAAAAAAAAAAAAATATGAGGACTTTTGAACCGGACTGTACAATTGTCATCTGTCATTGTGTTGACGTGACCCACCCACTCAGGAACAACGGGGGGGGGGAGTTAGGGAGGGGGAAGTAAGTGGTGGGAAGTGGATGGGGAGGTGGTAGGAGAATGGAATGGGGCTAGGTAGAAGGATGGGAAGGAGGAAGGGGAAGTGGAAAGTAAGGGGGTAGAAGGAAGGGGGAGGGGGAGGGGAAAAGGATGGGGAAGGGAAGGAGGGAGAGGGATAAGGATGGTGTAGGGAGGGGAAGAGGAAGATAGAAGGATGGGGAAGGGTGGGGGAAGGGGAGGGAGAAGGGTAGAAGGATGGGGAGGGGGAGGGATAATGATGGTGAAGGGAGGGGAGGGGAAGATAGAAGGATGGGGAAGGGAGGGGAAGGATAAGGATGGTGAAGGGAGGGGAGGGGGAGGGATAAGGAGGGGGGGAGGGGGAAGAAGGAGGGGGGAGGGGAACACTATATACAGTTTTACGTAACCCACTCACGGTCAACACTCGGTACAGTTTGTTATGTACCGTACAGTCACGAGTACTATACAGCTTTGGTTGCAGGAAGCTTTGAGCAGAGTGTCCAAATTCACCAACCATGCAAACACTACTGTAATTCCAATGGAGATATTTATTGTGCATATATTTATTTACTGTCTCTAGGTATCTAACTTAATTGTAAAGAAGAGAGGGAGGAAGAAGAGAGTAAAATAAAGGGAAGTGAGGGGAGATGGAGTAAAAGAAAGGAATGGGAGGAGAGAGGCAGGAAAGGAAAGGAATGGGAGGGGAGAGGGAGGAAATAAAGGAATGGAGGAGAGAGGGAGGAAAGAAAGGAATGGGAGGGGAGAGGCAGGAAAATAAAGGAATGGGAATGGGAGACAGAGGAAAAGAAAGGAATGGGAGGGGAGATGGAGGAAAATAAAGTGATAGGAGAGGAAGAGAGTGTGAAGGACAAAAAAAGGAAGGAAATAGGAAGGGAGAGAAAAGGTGATTATGTTAGCGAAGGTCACGTGTTTAATATTATATAGACGGAACTTCACTTGTATGGTTCACGTGTCTCTCTCTCTCTCTCTCTCTCTCTCTCTCTCTCTCTCTCTCTCTCTCTCTCTCTCTCTTCCCACTGATCAAGGATTTTCTCACACATAATAGCAGCTTAACGTTTATAATAGCCCCGGGGGAAAGATGGGACGGAGGGAGAGAGAAGTAGGGAGTGGAGGAGGGAACTATACACACACACACACACACACACACTTTAACCAGTACACACACACACACACACACACACTTATACTGACTTATATACTGTAGTTTGTGTACGAAAATGTTTAGTACGGTATTTAATTAAGAGAATATAGATAATTAATTTAAATAATCCCGTGCTACGCACAGAAGTGAAGTATGCCCTTAAGGTAAAAGAATGGTACGATATTGTTTCCTTCTCAGCGGTGGCAGCGTGGAATGTAAACAAACCGAGTGGTTTGCCAGGCGTACGATAATAAGTGAAGTATGTGTAATTAAGTAATTAGTTTTTTTTTTTTATATACGTCCACTTTCCGTGTGTGAATTCCTGGCGCTGTAGGTGGTCACATGACAATTTGTATAGCATGACAGACAAACAGAGTCTCTTCATTTAGATATATAGATATGAAAAGTTACAGCATTTAATTGATTAAGTTAAGAATACATAGTTATATTTCCCATATTACTTATACCAATACTTAGTTAATTAATTCAGAAAACCAAATTAAGTTACAGAATATAATTAAAATCTTGTTCATTGATTCAGAAAACCTAATTAAGTTACAGTATATAATCAAAATTTAGTTAATTAAATCAGAAAACCTATTTAAGATAGAGTCTATAATTAAAATCTAATTAATTGATTCAAATGACTTAATTATTATGTTACAGTATATAATGAACTAATACAGTTGACCTAATTATCATGTTATACAGTATATTATTAAAATATAGTTAATTGATTCAGATGACTTCAATAATGAATGAAAAACGAGCCAACAAAAGAGGGGTGGAAATATAATGTGAGGATGAAAGGTGTGTGTGTGTGTGTGTGTGTGTGTGTGTGTGTGTGTGTGTGTGTGTGTGTGTGTGTGTGTGTGTGTAGTGTGTGTGTGTGTGTGTGTGTGTGTAGTGTCTGGTGTACATCAATCATAGGGTGAAGGGCTGTGTGTGTGTGTGTGTGTGTGTGTGTGTGTGTGTGTGTGTGTGTGTGTGTAGTGTCTGGTGTACATCAATCATAGGGTGAAGGGCTGTGTGTGTGTGTGTGTGTGTGTGTGTAATGTTAGCCAGGGAACGTGAGTTAAAATATAGAGTATGTATGTATGTGTGTAATCTGTACTCATGGGGGTGTGAAGGGGTGTGGGGTGGGGTGTGTGTGTTAATGGGAGGGGGGGGGGGTAGAGTACAAAATATAAAAGGACATTGAAAGCAGATATAAATTTATTAACCTTTTGCTATATTGACCTATTTATCATAACTTGGTACTTATTTTTTATTATCTTTATACTCTTTATCTTTATTATGGACATGACATTGAAAGCAGACATAAATTTATAAACCTTATGCTATATATAATTCTTACCTATTTCATAAATTTGGTATTTATTTATTCTCTTTATACACTTTATCTTTATTTTGTATTATCTTTATACACCTTATCTTTATTATTTTTATACTCCTCTTTGTCATATGTTCCCTTCTCCCTCCTCCTTTCCTCCTCTTCCATTCTATATTTTCCTGGTAATGTTTAACAAATTGACGAGGTTTGACGAAAGTGTGGTTTAATAAAAATACAAGAACCCTGTGATCTTGTGTGAAAAGTCAATGAGGACTTCTGATTCCTCCTGACCATGCCACGAAACAAGCAAGCTCCTTCCGTATAGGTGTGCGTGTGTGTGTGTGTGTATGTGTGTGTGTGTGTGTGTGTGTGTGTGTGTGTGTGAGCATGTACAGTATATTCTTATGTACGTGTGTATGTGTGCAATGTTTTGGCCTTCTAACTGATGTGAATAGAATGTTAAATATTCTTACTGCTTTGAGGGAACATTACGAAACAGGTATGTGTAGGGATATGGCATTAGTTAAGAACAGATTACCCCTATGTTCTCTCTCTCTCTCTCTCTCTCTCTCTCTCTCTCTCTCTCTCTCTCTCTCTCTCTCTCTTAATGTGCAAGTCACCAAACTGTACTGAGAGAACAGAAGCCTTTACTCCTTATAAGGCAAGGCGGCCATTTTGGTTACGTAGCTACTACTATTATTATTATTATTATTATTATTATTATTATTATTATTATTATTATTATGTTTTCCTGTATTGATGGTATGAAGAAGCCCTTTGGATGTCCTCACCTGTAAACACACACACATACACATAAACACACTCACACATATAGAAATATAAACACACATACATGGAAACTCATAAACACACACACACACACACACAATCTCTCTCTCTCTTTCTTACATACACATAGACCCACAACACACAGAAATTCTATTATAAACACACACACACACACACACACACACACACACACACACACACACACACACACACACACACTTCAGATCCTCAGTGATATAGTGGAGAAGATATAGTATATTTTATATTTGTATGTGTGTGTGTGTGTGTGTGTGTGTTTCGTGGCAATATTTGAAGTACTCATTAACCTCCAAATTTCTGACTACATCACAGGGTCCCATAATTAAGGTGGAAATGCAGTGTTGGTAAATCTGGAGCAATCGATTCCTCCAAACTATTTCAAGCAACAAAACATCACCATCCATTACTTTTGTTCATATGGTCCTGTTTTCCTGCTGGCATACTAATTGGAGGAATCGTGGCACTCCAATTAAGAGTTATTGATGAAGGGAGGGGTTTTCTTTAGTTTATAACCTTCACATCTTCATTGTACTGTATCACTATCAAGGTTAACTACTGCTGCTACTGCCACGTTGTTTCTGTGTGTGTGTGTGTGTGTGTGTGTGTGTGTGTGTGTGTGTGTGTGTGTGTGTGTGTGTGTGTGTGTCCCAAGGCTGTTGCTACCACCTCCTCTATATTATATATTCAAATAATGACACACACTCACACACACACACACACACACACACACACACACACACACACACACACACACACACACACACACACTCTACTTCCTCCAAACTATTCCAGGAAGCACATTTATACCTAAATAAACAATAAAGGACTCTGTTTTTTAGTACTTTTTTGGAGGAATCAGTGGCCCTCCGTTTAACTATAAGATGTTCTCATTTGGAGCAGGTGATTCCTCCAAACTATTCCAAGCAACGACGTACCACCATACATTATAGTATACATGTTCATCTGACCCTGTTTCCTGACATAATACTTTGGAGGAATCAAGGCGCTCAGAATGTAGGCTAATGATATGTTTAATTCCTACCCACTAAACGACCTTCACCTCCCTTTCCTCTCAATGGTTATAGGTCAGTAGAATTTGACCTCATTTACAACATGTTTGATCCTTTGAGGTATGGTGAGGTTAGGTCACTTTGGGTTAGGGTAGGGTAGGGTAGGGTTTGGATAGGTAGGGTAATTTAGAGTAGGGATGGGTAGGGTATTGTAAGGTTAGGCAGGGTTAGGGTAGGGTAGGGTAGGGTGGGGTAGGGATGGTTAGTTAGGGTAGGGATGGGTAGGGATGGGTTAGATAGGGTTAGGTGGGGTAGGAATGGGATGGGATGGGTTAGGTTAGGGATGGTTAGGGTAGGGTAGGGTAGGGTAGGGTAGGGAAGTTAAAAAGGGAATGTAAAAAGTCCAGTCCAGTTTCATTGTCAGTCAGTGTGTGTTGTCAGTAGTTGAAGAGAGGAAGTGTATTATTCTTGGGGCCACATTAAGACAGTGTGTTGTTGGTTGTTGTTGTGGTTGTGTTCCCAGTGAAGACCAATTATTGTTTCACAGTGTTGGTGGTGATGTTATTTTTATTGGGGGGATGGAAGGCAAGAGGGAGGGTGAAAAGAGGGACGAAATGGGGGAGATTGAGAGGTGAAAGAAATGAGGGAGATGGTGAAAAGAGGGAAGAAATGAGGGAGATGGTGAAAAGAGGGATAAAAAAAAGAGAGAGAGAGAGAGAGATGAAAAGAGAAATGGAGAGAGGTGAAAAAAAGAGAGAGAGATGAAAATAAAAATGGAGAGAGGTGAAAAAAAGAGAGAGAGATGAAAATAAAAAATGGAGAAAGGGAAGAGAGAGAGAGAGAGAGAGAGAGAGAGAGAGAGAGAGAGAGAGAGAGAGAGAGAGAGAGAGAGAGAGAGAGAGAGAGAGAGAGAGAGAGAGAGAGAGAGAGAGAGAGAGAGAGAGAGAGAGAGAGAGAGAGAGAGCGCCTGATGAGAGGACGTGTATTATAGGTTTACATTTTTACATCGTGTGTTGTAAGAGTGAAAGAAATGAAGAGAAATTAATAATAACTCGTATTTTGTTACTCTTTATTCGTGACTCTTAATTGTGACTATAATATGTGACTCATATAATTATGTGGTTGAGGGAAATAATAATAATAATAATAATAATAATAATAATAGTAATAATAGTAATAATAATAATAATAATAATAGTAATAATAGTAATAATAGTAATAATAATAGTAATAATAATAGTAATAATAATAGTAATAATAATAATAATAATAGTAATAATAATAATAATAATAATAATAATAATAATAATAAAATAAACACCACCACCACCAACAACAAAACCAAATACAGTTTATTATCTACAGCAAAGTGACTTAAATTTTGATGTTGTGGAATTAACATGATAACCATCAGTTTGATTAGTTGTATATTTATTAAACTTTAATTATGTATGTAAAGAGGAAGGAGGTCGATAGATGGATGAGATTACAGGTGAAGTGGATGAGATGATAAGTGACGTGTTAGATGACAGGTGAGATGGTAGGTGACAAGTGAGGTGGTAGGTGACAGGTGAGGTGGATGAGATGAAAGGTGAGATGTGAGATGACAGGTGAGATGGTAGTGGACAGGTAAGATGGGAGATGACAGGTAAGATGTGAGATGACAGGTGAGATGGTAGGCGACATGTGAGATGGTAGGCGACATGTGAGATGGGAGATGACAGGTGAGATGGGAGATGACAGGTGAGATGGGAGATGACAGGTGAGATGTGATATGACAGGTGAGATGGTAGGCGACAGGTGAGATGGGAGATGACAGGTGAGATGGGAGATGACAGGTAAGATGGGAGATGACAGGTGAGATGTGAGATGACAGGTGAGATGGGAGATGACAGGTGAGATGGGAGATGACAGGTGAGATAGGAGATGACAGGTGAGGTGACAGGTAACAGACGGGTGAGGTGACAGGTGAGGTGACAGGTGAAGTATAGTAGGTAGGAACGAGGTCAGCACTATAGAGAAGGGCAAACTGACCCTTATATATAAACGGGTTTGTGGCACGAAACATTAACGTAAGGACACTGCTGATTGGTAACACTGATTGGTAACACTGATTGGTAACACTGATTCTTTTAAACCCCTCTACCACAAAAACAAAAGCAGCAACAACACACACACGCCACACACACACACACACACACACACAAGGAGAGGATACAAGAAGAATTTTACGAAAGGTTAGGTTGGGAAAGGTTAGGTTAGGTTAGGTTAGGTTAGATTTGGCTAGGTTTGGTTAGGCTAGATTAGATTAGGCTAAGTTAGGTTAGGTTTGAATAT
>JAWZYT010003091.1:50000-60656 GCA_034508575.1 Petrolisthes manimaculis | reverse complement strand
CTAAATTCATTACTGATAATTATAGTATACCTGTTATTCTATTATTTAGATATCTATTATTTATATATCTATTATTTATATATATCTTATTTATATATCTATTACATATATATCTATTATTTATAAATCTATTATTTATATATCTATTATTTATATATCTAATATTGGTGAGGAGAGCAGTGTGTAAGTTATGAGACCACCTCTATATTATTCTATACCGTATATACACACATGGGTCCACCTTCCAACCCAACACCGCTCTTGTTACCCTCAAAAGTGTCTCTCCATTTTATAACCTTCCCCTCCCGGATTCCTCACCTTCATCATATTGTTTCCTTCTGTTGCTTTACCTCCTCCTTTCTCTTCTATTTCCCTCTCCCTTCTTCTTCTCACCCTGTTGCTTTACCTCCTCCTTTCTCTTCTATTTCTCTCTCCCTTCTTCTCCTTTTGTTGCTTTACCTCCTCTTTCTCTTTCATTTCCCACTCCCTTATTCTTCTCCTTCTATACTCTATTCCATTTATACTTTCCTTTACGTTAGTAGTGGCATGGATCAGTTAGTCTGTTGATATGTGTTAGTGCTTTGAATTCCAACTCTTCCTCCTCCTCCTCGTCTACTCCTCCTCCTCCTCTACTCCTCCTCCTCCTCCTCTACTCCTCCTCCTCCTCCTTCACTCCTCCTCCTGCTCCACCTCCTCCTCCTCCTCCTTCCTTCCATACCTTTTCCTCCACCTTTTCCAGCCTCGCCGGGCCAGTCAGTCATTTCAGTGTCCCTCTCCCTAATTACTTTCCCATCACTCATCCGGATTCTCTCCCTCTTCTCCCAGACTCCTCTCACTCACCCTCTGTATTATTCCATGGTCCCCCTCACACACACACACACACACACACACACACACAATGATCCTCCACGTATTCCCTTCCTCCCACACTCTCACTTCTCAGCCCTCCATTCCTCCTCCTCCTCCTCCTCCTCCTTCATCTTCTTCTTCTTCCTTCTCCTCCTCCTCCTCCTCTTCTTCTTCCTCTTCCTCCTCTTCTTTTTCTTCTTCTTCCTCCTCCTCCTCCTCCTCCTCCTCCTCCTTCTCCCAACACTTACCCACTATTCTTTCAACTTTTTTTTCTCCCCTCCCTTCAATCCCCAAATACTTTCTTTCATCTTACTGTCCTGCTGCATTGTATCGTTTCACTTCTCCTCCCATCCATCCATCCAAGGCCAAGATATATATATATGCATCCATCCATCCATCCTTCTATTAACCCTTCGTTCCCTACCACCTCTCTTTCACTCTCTCCCTCTCTTTATTTCACTACTCTCTTTCACTCCCTCGATCTCCACCACTCTCTATCTCTTCCACTTCCACGCCATCTCTCTCTCTCTCTCTCTTCGACTCCCACGCCCTCTCCCACACCTCCGTGCCTTGTGGAGAGTGACAGAGAGCAGGTCCTCAATCTGGTGACTCCATTCATGGCCTGAGGGAGTCAACTGTTGTGGGTGTTACTGGAGAGACACTCACTCACTCCTCCAACCCAACCCAGGAAACACCACTACATACCCCTATACATGTAAGGTAATCTGTTTCATGGCCTGGGTTGGAGGAATCAGTAAGGCCCGTCTCCTCCTCTTCACAGACACCACAGGACCTCCTCTTAATTACCTTCCCTTCCCAGGTGTGTGTGTGTGTGTGTGTGTGTGTGTAGAGGTGGTGTCGTGAACTGACAGGTGTTGAATGGCCGCCACAGACCCTATCATTCCTAAGACCTCTACTCTCTCTCTCTCTCTCTCTCTCTCTCTCTCTCTCTCTCTCTCTCTCTCTCTCTGAATCTATCGTCTACATCTATTTCTCCCTTCACTCTATCTCTTCCCTCTATCTCTCCTCATATCCCCAAAATACATTAGACACCAGTCCCTCATATCTGTCCTCCCTTTCATCTAATGGCTTCTTGGGGTAAGTTAGATTTCGATCTACTGAGAACACACACACACACAGACACACACACACACGCACACAAGAGTCACAAGTGGTTTGGAGTGTTGGTGTTAATACGGTAAGTCTCTATCGGGCATTTTATCACCCAACCAAAGCCAGAAGGGGCAGACACTTTCACGGGAAGGACAAAAGACTCTGGCAAGGTGGGAAGGTGAGAAGGTGAGGGGGAAGGAAGGTATAATTCTACGGCTCTGAGGTATATAGGTGATCTGAATGGGTTCTTGTTGGGAAGGTCCTGCCTGTTGTGACTTCTTCTGTCGTTGGCTGCCTCTACCTGTCTGTCTGTCTGTCTGTTCACTTGTCTATCTACAGTATATCTTTGTACGGGTATATGTCTGTCTGTATGTATGTATGTCTGTCTGTCATCTATATGTTTATGTGTTTAGTTAGGCATTTATTCTTAATAGGGTTTATATATGTACTAAATAAAGCCAGACAATCTCTCTCTATCTCTCTTTCTTTCTCATTCACTATATATATTTACATTCTCTCTCTCTCTCTCTCTCTCTCTCTCTCTCTCTCTCTCTCTCTCTCTCTCTCTCTCTCTCTCTCTCTCTCTTGCCCATCATGTCTCAATTGATTACTGATGACACGTGCGGTGCCTCAGTCAAGCGTTCAACGTGTGATTGGTGGAGATGGAGTGACTGGCTCCTATTGAAAGGTGGGGAGTGGTGGTGGGGGTGGTGGTGATGGTGATGGTGATGGTGATTGTGGATGTTGGTTGTGATAGTGATGGTGGGGATGGTTGTGATTGTGGTGGTTGTGGGGGTGGTTGTGGTGGTGCTGGGGTAATGATGGTGGTTGTGGTGATGGTGGATACGTAACGGTGGTGACTGATTGTGGTGTTGACGATAACGATAGTGGTGGCAGAGAGAGAGAGAGAGAGAGAGAGAGAGAGAGAGAGAGAGAGAGAGATTCAGATTCAGATTCAGATTCAGATTCTTTATTATCCACAGAAGTGGTGTTATGCAAATTACAATAATATTAAATAAATAATTTCAGGTTCTACAGTACATGAGATGTTTAGAAATGTAAAAAAAAACATATTTACAAATTAAAATTTTAAAATATAAGATTTAGGATTTAAGATCTAAAGATATAAAATATAAAATATAAACATAAAGTATGGAATTTAAAATATAATAATATAAATTTAAAAAGGGGGGTATAAACAAGTTAATATTTTAAAAGACTACTGTAAAAACCTAAGTCACTTTTCTGTCCGAATGAATTTCTTGAGTCTAGCCTTAGAGAGAGAGAGAGAGAGAGAAAGAGACAGACAGAGAGAGAAACATACAGAAATAGACAGAGAGAGAGAGAGAGAGAGAGAGAGAGAGAGAGAGAGAGAGAGAGAGAGAGAGAGAGAGAGAGAATAATATATGTATGGAGTTGGGGGTCGTGTAGAACCTGCCGATGGTCAACCCGTGTCCTGCCACCACCTGAAATTTGTATCCCTGAGCCCCAATGGAGTGAACACCACCCTGCCATGTATACTGCAACGTGTGTCCCTCTATATCGTCCCTTACCCACTCACCAAACACACTTCACAGCTGCCTGGTTCGGTGTTCAGCTCGATTTATATATATTTTTTTTTTTTTTTTTTTTGTAGGGCTGGTTTTGTATGACATTTTCGCAATTTTGTATGTTTTTTCTCTCCTTCTTGGGCTGGTTTTGTGGGATTTTTTATCAGTATTTGGGGTATTGTTTTTCTGATTGGGTTGGGCTGGTTTTGTGGGACATTTTAGTGGTTATACTTTTGGGGGGTTGATGTTTTTCACTCTGTGTTGATCTGGCTGGTTTTGTTCTAACGACGTGGCAACACACACACACACACACACTGACTGACCCAGCCCTCCAGAGCCGCGTCCCGTGAGCGAGCATATTGTCTGGGGATTTGTAAACGGGGGGGCCCCTGAGCGAGCACCATAAGCCGCGACCTGGTCAGGGGATTACTCTGGCGTGTACACAGGATTACCGGGTCCTGCGTCGTCCTCTCTCGCTTACTTTGGCTACCGCGCGAACGGAGATAAGAACTAAGCCTAGGTGATCCCGTGGCTAGGCTAGGGTAGGGTAGGGAAGGGAAGGGAAGGGAAGGAAGGTGGAAGAGAACCAGGAAGAAAGGCAACCATATTCCCAAATTGCTCTAGATTTCACACTGGTTTCAGGGGGCTTTTAAATTTTTGTAAGGTAGATGATATAGATTTAGGTCCGTAGATGAACTGTAGTAAGTTTGTTGGTAGCCCTCAGCTCTGGGACTATTCCACGGGGGGGGGGGGATACGAGGGCAGGGCAGGGCAGGGCAGGGCAGGGCAGGGCAGGGCAGGGCAGGAGTCCACCGTGGGGGCTTATCACACCAACACAGGCTGGGGGTGTGTCTTGGCTGTCCTTATCCCGTGTTAACACTCACCCGTATCATAACTCACCCGGGGATACAATAGTAGCTCATATTACCCCCTCGTTGTTTACGCCTATATACACACGTCGTTCCCAGAAGTACTGACGTAGGAAGAAAGTACAGTGAAGGAAGGAAGGAATGATGTAAAAATTTTGTCGAAGGTATTATTATCTGGGGTTGGGTTTACATCTGGGGTTGGGTTTACATCTGAGGTTGGGTTTATATCTATGGTTGGGTTTACATTTGGGGTTGGGTTTACATCTATGCTTGGGTTTACATCTGAGGTTGGGTTTATATCTATGCTTGGGTTTACATCTGGGGTTTGCCTTGAGTGTGAGGTATATAATCATAGGCTCATTGGCCCTTCAACACCTTCAAAGGAAAATTAATGGTCTCTATAAAAGATGGGAAACTATAGCTCTTGGTCTTTGTATAATAATAATAATAATAACAATTGGTTCATAAGAGACTCACTCAGGTGGCTCAAAGTTATTTATTCAATCACCAGATGCAAGACTATACTAACTTTAGATATCGGGACTGTACTGAGTTCATTCAAAAATATTATACACTTTAAAATTTCGAATTGATGGATGAATGGATTACACACACACACACACACACACACACGAGCCTCGAGATTACACGCACACCCGAGCACACAAGGGTTCCTGCATACATTACTTTTCAAACACTTCTTTTTGCGGACACAGCCACGCACAAATGCACATCCTCCTTTCCAACGCAAACACGTGCATGCAGAGAGAGAGAGAGAGAGAGAGAGAGAGAGAGAGAGAGGGAGAGAGAGAGATGAAAAGAATAACACTGCAAGTTTTCAGTATAGATGTGTCCTATAAGGGGAGATTTTCATTTTTTAGTAAATTGGAAAGATATAGACCCATTCCTTCTAACTAAATAACTAAGCCAAGTAAACAGACGACATTAATGGTACTAATAGGGGATCGTTTACGTGGCATAGGATCATTGGAGGAATAAGAGACTTTCTTTCCAATTCAACAACAAGATAATCGTCTCCCCTTAAAATGTTCCGACAATATGATTTGCTACTAGTATTTTCTCTGAGGCTATAATGCTGGTTTGGGCTATATTTTTAGATGCATAAGTGAGATGTAGATGAGAGAGAGAGAGAGAGAGAGAGAGAGAGAGAGAGAGAGAGAGAGAGAGAGAGACGGTGAGAGAGAGAGAGAGAGACGTGATTGCATGTCCTCCTTCTGGTCTTTGTTTGCATTGTTTACAGACAGACAGACACAACAAACAAACAATGCACATCACACCCACTATAATAACGCTAGTCTTAAAGATCCCCGTCATACCAGAAGGGCGACAAAAGATTTAGACGGCGACTGTACATGCACGCACACACTCACACTGCATGACGCAAGCAAAGATGTTTTTCCCCGCACTCAGTACCACGCACACGCACGCACTTGTCTTCCGCATGCGCACTCGTACCTTCCTCGTGGATCCTGACGTCAGCATGCAAATTTCCCCACGCCTGCAAGTACAGCAACACATTAAAAGCATTCTGTCTATACAACAGCCGAAGAATGTACAGTCACGGTCCAAAGTCCTGCATCATGAAGTGAATCAAAGGGAGTCATTTCAGTGAATCTTTTGAACCAATGTTAAGGTGGTAATTTTTTTTTTAAATATACATTAGCGGAGCATGATTCCTCCAAAGTATGCTAGAAAACAGGACCAGAACGAGCAAAAATAATAGTGTTCTGTTGCTTGGAATAGTTTGGAGGATTCGGTTGCTCCAGATTTACTAACACAAAACTTCCCCATTAATTAATTAAGGAGATCCAACGCTTTTTAGGCTGTACTTTTGTTTTGCATGACCCTCGAGGCCCTTTCATTCAAAGATATATTTTTTTTATTTCTCCATAAACTGTCCGTAACTTCCAATTCTCTTATGGAATTCCTGTCCCTCCTTTCATTCTATTTCCTTCGTGTTTATTGGCCCACTCATCTTTTTCCTTCTCCCTCTTATACTACAGATTATATATTACAGGCCTAGCTAGCATTGTCTTCTTTCTTCGACTTCAATTCCATTACAAGACAAAATATGCAAACTCCTTTTTAACACACTGTACAACAAAAATCACGTGCCTGTACACACCAGCACGTATCCCTTCAAAGAAAGAGTAGCGACCCCTGACGTGCATTTTAACATGAGGTTCTCTAGACGGTCAATGGTAGGGCTGAGTGACTCCTCCAATCTACACCACGAAACATGACCCTTATTGGTAACAACAACACTGTGGTCGTCTGTTTCCTCGTATAGCTTGGAGGAATTAGTAGTCTCTCCAATACACCGACTGGAGAATAATACTGATTCTTCTTATAATTGTGTGGACCCTTTCCTCTCGTCCGTTATCCTTCTATTTTTCTTATTTTCCTTCGTGTTTGTTCTCTCCTCATTCGTAACTATAAGGTGTTTCTGGCCTAACACAGTCTTTTCTATTCTCCTCTACCCTTACTCTGTCTTTCTTTATCTCTTTGTTTGTCTCTCTCCATCTCTCCCTCTGTTTGTATCTCTCTCTATATATATATAAATACATAGCTGTAATCCCCAGAGTGACTATTATTTTTTTTTATTTTTTTTTTTGTAGTGAGGATCATTCGTGGTAAATTATACATAGCTAGGAATTACATGTATATTATCACTCGGGTTGATAGATATAGATACAGAGATTGATAGACTGATAATTTAGATATAGTTATTTTGATTAAAAAAAATAGACAGACAAACATAGATAGAAATGTACAAAAAGATGGACAAATATGATGACAGATTGATAGATAAATATATAGACAAATAGATAGTTACATAGATGGACACATACATACATGTATACATACAGTACATATAACTAGAGAGAAGGTCATTCTTTATACCGTATTAATTTTTAATTTGTCCATCTCTTAACTTTATTATACTTGTTGCATAATGTTGACATGTGTGTGTGTGTGTGTGTGTTTCTTGTTACCTGCTTATTTAATCACATGAATCCAAGCATCATTTACCTATTGGTGTTTTCTTCCACAGGTGAGTAGGTGCAATTAAGGAGAGTGGCCAGGTGAGCGAGACGTGAGGCGGTAGGTAAGTTTTTCATTCATTCATTCATTCATTCATTCATTCATTCATTCATTCATTCATTCATTCCTTTGTACCTCTCTCAGTCTATCTTCCCATTTTTCTTTTCATCGTCCTTTCGTTCCTCTCATCATTTTTAGTTCTTTATTCATTCATTTATATTTTCTTCCAAACCTTACCAGTTCTCAAATTGTCTTCCTTCCTTCCTTCCTTCCTTTCATCAGTTCGTTTATTCACAAATTTATTCATTCCTGCACACGAATTTCCCAACTAAATCATTGTCCCGTTAATTAAGGTTTGTTGACGTACTGGGAATAATGTATAGTGTGTAATTATACTGTATATCATGCGTATTGTGTATAAATATTCGTTTCCAGTTAATGATTTATAATATAAGAATGAATGTACAGGGCCTAATCGAATACACACACACACACACACACACACACACACACACACACACACACACACACACACACTCACAACAAGCAACACACAACATACACACACACCTGTAAAGCACATACCCACTTGTCAGTTCGGCTTATTTTTCCTTGGTGTTATTTTCACTGTCGTGTTCGTTTAAGTTGTTTCATTTTCATCTCGTCACTGTTGTGTTCCTGATTATTATTTTCGTATCAATTCTTGTTGTTCCTTCTACCGTCATGTCCTCCGTCCTATCTTCCCTTTTTTATCTATTACACTTGTCTTTCTCTCCTTCCTCTTTCTCTTCCCTCTCCTATCTATCCCTCCTTCCTCTTTCTCTTTCCTCTCCTATCTATCCCTCCTTCCTCTTTCTCTTCCCGTCACTCTCTAGCTTGTCCTGTCCTCGCTCTCCTATCTATCACTCTTGTCCTGTTTGTTCCTCTTCCCAGTCACTCCCTTGTCCCCTGTCTCCATTCCACCGTCATGTCCTGTCTGTCTGTCTGTCCTGCCGTCTCCTTTCTCCCTTCACCCCTTTGCCCTGTCGCCTCCTTTCTCCCGTCACCCCTGTCCTGTTCTGTCCTATCTCGTCCACCCCGGCGTCATGTCCCCTGTCACATTCTCAACACTTCCATTCCATCAGCTGCACTTCTAACCATCACACACCACAGCAAATTCCCCTCGTGTAAGTAAGTAGGTGGGTTGGTGGGTTGGTTGGTTGGGTTAGTGGGTTGGTTAGATGGTGGGTAGGTGGGTGGGTGCTTGGTTGGTGTGTTGGTTGGGTAGGTATGTAGGGGATTGGAGAGTAGGTATAGGTTGATTGTGTAGGTAGGTAGTTAGGTAGGTGGATAGTTGGTTGGTTAGTTGTCTGTCACGAGTCACATTTGATCGTGACATATTAATCAATGAAGTATAGGAATAATGCTTCATGTAGCCATAGCCTAGTGGTTGAGAAAGCGAAAAGCAGGAGTGTGTGAGTTTGAGGAGGAGACAGCGTTCGTGTTTGAGCCTGTATCCTACCCCTCTGTAACGGTAAAATCCTTCGTTTCCACACTCGTATGCTTTGATAATATTGATTTTTGCGTACACACAGATATTTTTGATAAATATAGTAACGCGATTGTGATTGGTTGTTTCATACACCATATCCCTTCATTCTATAATTTATAAAAGCATTCATATCGGAAGACCTCACATAAAAATTAAATATGTTGATAAAAAAGAACTTGCAATGAAGGGGATAATTTAACATCTGTGAAACCTTCTTTGAGCCAACACAATTAAGGTTAAATAATAAAAACCGGGTACGGTAAGTCAATTGCTGAATCAATTTACTTACTTAATTATTATATACATTATAATAATTCAATGTTGCACTAGAAAGTTTATTATTACACTGGATCTCCAGGTGGGGATATAGATAAATTCTATCAGTGTCTTTCATAGTGTGTGTCTATGCAATGAAGATCTCTTTTTGTCACACTGGCGCCCAACGTGGGGAAATATGCAAATCGTCCAGTGTGCCTATGCAATGTTGCACAAGTCAAGTTCTGGTTTTGTCACATTGTCCAAATTCGCATCACATGGGCACCTATTTCCTTCGTTGTCTTTCCTTCGTCCTTCATTCTCAGGCTACCCTTTGACCATCCTTAGACACTGGTGTCCTAAAATCACCTAAAATCACACTAGGTGGAGAACGGAGAAAGGCATAATGTAACCAGAGGACGGAGATGGAGGAAGGCATAATGTGACCAGAGGACGGAGATGGAGGAAGGCATAATGTAACCAGAGGACGGAGGTAAAGGTGCCATGGTGTGTGTGATAGCGTCGTGTGGAACAATACGAGGCCCAGCTTGGTTATGAGAGCCTGGGAAATGAACTACTCCAGGTAATTTACATTTAAATGGAATTTCAAAGACGCACCGGAAGAGCTAGCAAAGATCATCTCAAACTCAGACGCTCCATCCATTCATCCATCCATCCGTGTGTGCGTTATGAGTTGGTACACACACACACACACACACACATAAATAAACAAACACACACACACACACACACACACACACACACACACACACACACACACACACACACACACACGATTTTTCCGTCCGTGTGCAATATGAGTGGAAGCATACCTACTCTCAGTACACACACATACACACACACACACAGGTTTAGAGGATGGACAGACAGGTTTGAGTTGAGACGGACTAGTGAGATGGAGGGAGGGAGTGATAGACAGAGGGAGGGAGTAAGAGACAGAGGGTGGGATGGAGGGACTGCGAGGGAGAGAAGGATGGCCAATGTGAGGGAGGGAGTGAGGGAGAGCAGGAGGGCCAGTGTGAGGGAGTGAGAGACAGTGTGAGTGAGGGAGGGAGTGAGAGACAGAGGGAATGAGTGAGGGATGGAGGGACATAGGAGGGAGGGCCATAAAGACAATCGTGTACGGTACTGTCATGCTCTTACACCGTGAAGGCCATAAATGTTCATCTTAAACTCAAATGCCACATGCCACTCCCTCCATGCACCTCTTTAGTTACGCCTGGGATGGATGTGTGTATGTATATGTATGTATGTATGTCGTTTTAATTAATTACTCCTAGTTTATGTTACTTACTTAGTCACTTGTTCGTTTTAATAGTAATGATGAAATAGTCTTTCTTGTTGGTGAGTAGAATAGTTGCTTGGTGATTCCTCCAAACTCTTCCAGAAAACAAGGCATTAA